>JBAHVQ010000251.1:516811-541242 GCA_036872915.1 Nanipora kamurai | reverse complement strand
ATACATACATACATACATACATACATACATACATACATACATACATACATACATACATACATATATATATATATACACATACACAGCTTTTAAACCTTTTTGTTGTCATTTATTCAGTGTAACACCTCGTCCACATGAATATATTGCTCCTGACACCCTGCCAAAGGCTTTTGACTGGCGTAGTGTTGATGGCAAGAATTATGCAAGTATTACTCGTAACCAACATATTCCCCAATATTGTGGCTCATGTTGGGCCATGGGAACCACCAGTGCTTTGTCTGACAGAATCAACATTAAACGAAAAGGAATGTGGCCAGTAAATTACCTTTCAGTTCAAGATGTTATTGATTGTGGTAAGTTAGTTAATCAAGCAATATACCTGACAGACAAAGCTGTTTAAACAAGAGAAGTAAGATGTACATTGATAGAACCTGCCCTGCCCAAACCATTTGTATAAGTATGACTTTTGTATAAGATAAAAAAAGAAGAAAATTCAAATGTAACAGGGAACAGTTTAGAGAAGTAAAACAGGTGCTATAAAATATTAAATGACCACTCTGTCAAGTCTTTTTAATGTCACATCTTTTCTTAATATTCTGACCTAAACTCCACTAAACTATGGTTAACAAGTTTTTTGTATACTATGTATAGTTTGTGGAACACCATGTTTTATTTTAATGCTGAAAAAGCATTGATCAAGTTTTTTTTTATACTAAGACCTTGGTGTCATGGCAATACATCAACTATGCTTTGCCTCAGGTTGATATATCAGTTACAGTGTGAGCTTTACTCATAAACTTTACTGCTGTATAATACATATTTCATGATGAATTACTTTATTTCAAAAATCATATAGTAATGTTACCTAAACAATATTATATAATTTTTCAATTTTCACCCGACCAGGAAGTTTTTTATTCAAGAGATCTTTACTTTGTTTGTAAGGACTTCTGTTGACTGTTGGCACTTATTATTTTCACTTTTCTGTAGGAAAAGCTGGTTCATGTGAGGGAGGTGAGATGATACCTGTTTACCAATATGCACATGAACATGGAATTCCTGATGAAACATGCAACAATTACCAAGCAAAAGACCAAGACTGCAATAAAATGACTCAGTGTAAAACATGTTCAACCTTTGGTGACTGTTATGCTATCAAGAACTATACTCTTTTCAAAGTCAGTGAATATGGTATGTTGTGATTAAATTCTGGGCTGCTGAGACTATAGGCAGGCCCCGGTCAAATAATTCTCATTATTTTAGGTCGAATGAGGACTCTCATTATTTTACTCTGGCCAATGTCAGATAATTTTGCTCATCAAAGCAAGTGAAATGGTAGTGGAGTTAAAAACTATCTCCTTAATGCAAGTCCACAGATTGGACAGTTATGTTACTGGTACTGGCTCCTTATAAGCCACTAACCTTTAGGTAATTGCTCCATTTTCTCCATTTGTGAGGTCCTCCATTTACCTGTCAATTGCAGTGATAAATGAAGAACCAAACTTTCATTAAGAGGACCCACAGGTGAAGAAATAATGATATCAGAGACAGCAGTTAAGAGAGGGAAGATGAAAGGGGGAAGTCAGAAGCTTAAATTTGTAGTTTCTTGCAGTTTGTTTTGTTTGTTGTTAAATTCTGCAAACTTTGAGAGCTACCAGATACCAAGTTTCAAACATGGGATGTGCTGCAACTACAGCATTATGCAGTCATCAGTCACTAATGAATTGACATGTAAGTAACCCTGAAACGGATGTCCAGAGTGGTGGTTTCCACAGCAACATGTTTGTGATGCCAACTGCATACACAAACATATAGCAGTATATTCCGTACTCTAGTTCACCCCAGTGATTTATGATAAACTCACAATTAACCTACACAGCTGAAGTCAACTGAAAAGTCGACTCAAGCGGGATTTGGACTTGCACCTTCGCAAATCCGGTCCGCCGCTCTACCTGTTGAGCTATCAAGGTAATCAAGCCTACAGGGATTGGAGGCAAGTTATTATCCAACTTAAGTGCACAAGATATTCTCATGACAACTTAACAATTTCCATGAGGATGGATTTGCAGTGTTTCAATTTCTGTTTCAGAATCATCCTCAGGGTAATATGAAATGATAAATTCACATTTAACCTACACTGCTGAAGTCAACTGAATAGTTGACAGGAGTGGGATTCGAACTTGCACCTTTGGGAATCCGGTCAACCGCTTTGATTTATGATAAGATGCATTTTGTAAGTCTATTGTGCTCGACAGCGTGAAAAGTGGTGAAGCCGAAACCCTTGGACTGCTCCCACCAATCATGTTTTGCACTTTAATAAGAGCAGGAAGAAATGGATAATGTACTGCAGTGGGTTTGGATATGTGATTTTAATTGGCATAACATTTTAAAAGGTCCAAGCCTGATTTTTCCTTAGTAAAATATGGAGTTGGTTAAATAGCCAGATCAAACACTTCAAAGAGTAGTCGCAATCGATAAACCAGGCAAGATAATCTATTACTTACAGACTGTCAAATTGACTGGTACTACACAAAAAATGGAAGAGGTGTGGTAAGGCTTATACATAATTGAAAAAAAACAGAACGTTCTCTGACCAGCAACTGATTTTTTATTTTGAGCTTTTGACTGTCAGGCTACAGTCTTGAACAGGAGAAGGTGGAAGACTAGCCTGATAGTCAAAAGCTTGAAATAAAAAATCAATTGCTGGTCAGGGAGCATTGTTCTGGGTTTTTTTTTTTTTCAATTATGACTGGTACTTGTTATTTACAACTGGAGCACATACTGATTAACGTACTGGGAATCCATGGATATGTATACCTCTGTGTCTGTTTATAACTGGGTACTACAATTAAATTTACAACTAAATTAAATTAGTAGGACAACAAAAAGTGACAAGTTATCAATAATATAATATTCTTGATTAAAAAGGCAGAGTCAGTGGCAGAGATAAGATGATGGCAGAGTTACACCAGCGAGGTCCAATAGCCTGTGGAATTATGGCAACTCCAAAACTGGAGAAATATGAAGGGGGCATCTACACTGAGTACCAGGAATCAATTGAAATCAATCACATAGTTTCTGTAGCTGGATGGGGTGTGAATAACGGCACTGAATATTGGATTGTACGCAATTCATGGGGGCGTCCTTGGGGTGAAGAAGGTTGGCTTCGAATTGTCACAAGCACTTATAAAGATGGTCAAGGGGATAAGTACAATTTGGGTATAGAAAGTAGTTGTGCCTTTGCTGTACCAGTAATTCCAGATGAAATGATGATAAACTGACAAAATTAGTTTATTAATTTTAACCTACATGTAAATGCAATACTGAGGGTACTGTTACACTGGTTGGAATTTTACTTTAATATTTTTGATTTGATATTTGTTTTAACCTTTCATGTAATTGTAATATTAATTTTCTTTGACAAAATATTAGTATATCATTCTCATAAGACTTTCCATATTACCTATCAACAGCCACCATATAATTAAAGTATTTGTACTTTTAACGTTATTTTTTTCGTTTTTTTCATTTTTTTTTCATTGTGTATTTTCCATTAAAGTTTCATAATTTTATAGTCTGCTTTTGGCATGTTTTAGAGCATAAACCTACACTATTTATTCCATCCAAAAAATATATCACTGTCAGTCTAAAGTTCTTTTGCTTCCGAATGATATAGAACTGACACTGTACATACTAACTATACAGCATCTAATCACTATCATATACAATCACTAGTTACAGCATCTGTTTAGAATTCTGAATTTCTTTATTGGCACAGATGCACTAGATTGTCCTAAGTACGTTCAACACAACACTTGTATGTTCAATACTGTGTTGTCAGCCTGTTTTCTACAGCTACAAAATTCAAAGCCATTTTTACTGGAGCTACCGAAGGTAGACCGAGTTATAAAATGGGCTTGAAATTTTTTTCGTTGTGTCGCGAGTTTACAAAAATCACACATGGGCAACACGAAGTCTTTGAACCAATGAAATTCTTGTTAGGATCGTTTCTCGCGCAGGTTTCACGAATATCAATCAAGTACATGGCAAAACTTGCTATTCTCTACACTCTCTAGTGTTGTTAATGCTTGGCAGAGAATACCACGTTATTTCCCATATTTTGTGCATTTGTGTTTGATTGTAATATTAATTTTACAAAATGCAGTACATCATATGTTAGAAATTTGCCGTTTCATCCTTCGGTGAAACATGCTAAAAGTCCATCTGAATAGTTGATGAGTTTTGCCGAGAGTTCTGCGCTGAAGTGATGAAGCCCAAGTCGCTTTCAGTAGCCCAAGTAAATGCCTGATTAGGCGTCTTGTTTAAAATTATTTCCAGTTTGATGAACAAAATACATCCCTAACTATGCAAGAACTACCGTACTTGTTAAGCCATCTTTTACCTCTCTTGAAAATATAGACTTGTTTGGAAAACTGTATTAAAACTTGAAACAGGCTGTTTAATCCATTATTCAAATTCTGCTGGAATTGAAAAATGTGGGAAAAAATGCAGGGTTGCTTTGTTTTGTTTACCCACCGCATTTCTACTGCATAGCTATTTAGTAATCTGCTTATCCAGACACAATAAAGATAGTGCTCTATATTACATTTTGGTACATACCTAGTCAGCTACTGGCATTTGCTACAGTAATACATGCCTCAGCAAAACCACACCTTAATGATGACCTTAAGATTACTGAGCCCTAAAACACCAGTTACCATGCCTTAAGATAGCTTGACCATGAAGCACCATTCAAAATTCTTGAAGATAACTTGGTAGTAAAGCATTAGTCACATTACCCCAAAATAACTTGACCATAAAACACCAGCCATCCCCATCAACAGTAAGAACTAGTTTCTACTTTGGTACCATCTGCGTCTTTCATGGAGTTTCCTCATAACTTCATTTTCCTTCACAGTTTTTTTATACCATTCATTCTCCATTAAATACCACATGGGAGGCCATCTCTGAGCTTCAAGTGCTCTGGCTGTTTTCATTGGAAGCAACTGCAGAGCTGTTAGATTATGTTGAACTATTTTGTCATAGTGAACAATGATGTAATGCTCACCCCACGATTTCAGCTGAGTAGCATTGTGCATCTCAGCAACAAGTAAATATTCTGAAATTAAAAAGGAAAAGCATTTCTTTAAACTTTATAGTATATTAACTATGGTAAGACAGACATCAAGATACCCAACACCCCTTCTTTCCTCAGCTGATTAACTTAGCATTGGGCATGAAGTATAACAGAGCTGACAGTTTTGTTCAAGAATTAGTTAATGAGTCAGTTTTTAACCTATTTTAAACTTCTAGGGTTTTCCACACAGAGTGGAATGTTTCTTTGTCTTAAATTTAAGTTTTGCTTGGTGGAAAAATGGGTTTAGTTAGCAAAGGTACATGTACCTTGAATCAAAGGGCTTCATCATATTATACTATATTTAAAAGGTGGTGGTTAAGCAAGGATAAGTAGAGACTTGTAATGATTAAATAAAAAGTGATGATCTATAGTATTTACACTTGCCTACAACATTTCGAACATTTGACATGTCCAGTTCAATCTCTTCTACAATAGACCTTTCATACAATGCCACCAGGCGAGGAAGACAGAAGAAGTTTGCCAGTGCCATTGCACCAACTTTGCTTCCTTGGTAATCTTTGCTGACTTCATCAGTGTAGAGGTATTCTAACACTGCCAAAAAGCACTCAAGGTTCATGTCAGTTAGTTTTATCTAGAAAATTCAAAGTTTTAATACTAAAATTTTCACATCATATAAAATTCAAACAGTACATTCCACATATAAGTACAGTGCAGCACACAGAATGATTTACAAAATTCAAAAGAAAAAAAATTTGAAAAATTACAATTTGTCTGTTTGCTTCTTTGAAATGGCCCTCCTCAAACATTGCAGCCATCATTTCACAACGACTGACCAAAATAGCCTTGTGAGCTGGGATAATAGCATCCTCCAATTCAAAACAGACATCTGAAAACAGCTCTTTCTTGAAAAGTGCTTGCCTCATATTGTACACCATGGTTTCCTTCCATAATGAGAACAGGCTTGCATCTAAATCAACTCTGTGGAGATACATATCAAAAAGTTTAACCTTCATAAATTTTGCAGCATCCATGAGGTCTGGAACATTTGCCACAGCAGATGTTGAACCTGAATAGAGAAGCTTGAGAAGGTTGTAAAACTCCTGAATGTTAATGCTGTCATCCATGTCTATAAGTGTCACAGGTCTTCCCTCCTCTTCACCATGTCTCACAGTAACACCCTTACCTGGCAACATAACAGCGACATCCTCTGGACAAATCATGCATAGAGATTCTTTGCTTTCTTCTGGTGAATTTATGGCAAAAAATGATGAAAAATTTCGGGAAGCTGCCACAAGAATAGCCTTGTGGGCTTTGATGTGCTTTTCCTGGATGGTGAACACTACGTCATGGTATAAATCACTGTCAAAAAGTGATCCAAGGTCAGCATGATAAGTAGAAGGTGGCACTTCAATTTGTGGTGTTTTCGGTCTTGGAGGTCTGTACGGAACTTGAATTTGAGGTGGTAATACCTTCCTCAGTTGTTTTGACAAAAGCCTCTTGGCTCTTTGGCTGCAAAGTGCTGCACGAACAACATTGATAAATACATCTTCTAAACCAACCATTAACATAACACTGCATTCATAATAACTTGCTCCAATCTCCTTGGCTACCTGCCTCCCCATACCAGGGGAGACTACTGAACACTCTCGAATCTGTTGGGAGAAACTGGCATGTTTGTAGGGCGTGGTTTCCTCTTGGGATTGCTGCAAACGACAATCAGATTTAGTGCCAACTAATATGATGGGCACTCGTGGACAAGATTGCTTAATTTCTTTGTACCAGTAATCATTAACACTTTCAAGAGACTGGGGACAGTTGACAGAGAAACACAATGCCACAACGTTAGCATTCTGGTATGCAAACCTCCTGTCCTTTTGATGATCTCCAAAAGTGTCCCACAGTCTCAAGGCCACTCGTACACCATCAATGGTCATGTTACTTCGTGTCTGGATCTCTGACGATTTGTAGTATTTGTCTATGGCAAATACAGATGGCTTGTGTGACCCATGGCTGCACTGAAGAAGGGACTGTTTTCTTTCAGGCAAAATCCCTTGCCCAAGTGCTTGGGCACAAATTAATCTTGTTTTGCCTACCCCGCCATCACCAACCACAACACACTTGATAAGTTCCCTGGTCGACTCTCCCGTGGGTAACTCTAAAGCCATTTTACTGTCCTCCTTGGTAGAACTCAGACCTTCTTTCGAAACTTTTCCTGTCAAAAAGCTTCCTTCGTTTTGCTTGAACTACCCTAAAACACCTGTATCTCGATCTAGAATGACAAAAAAATTGTTTTGAACATTGCATTCGAGATAACATACCAACCAAGTCTCCTTTACTTCCAAGCAACTCCTTTACATCGGCTTCAGTACACATACAGACATTAAAAACGAATTATTCGGGCGAATTTACCACTCTGTAATTAATTCTAACTTTTAATTTAAGGAAGTCGCCAGTCGATGACAATTCACTGCGCCATTAGATTATTCATAACAAATTCACTTTTAAAAAACAAATCCCAGTCCACATCATAAAATAAAACAGTCGTGGATTAAACGGAACAAATTATACAATACAGTCTAATTCCTAAAAGTTGATAAACACAGTAATCTCCAAAATGATGTTTTCTCTACTAATATTGATCGATCACGAAGGCAGTAACGGAATTTCATCGCAATTTTGTATTTATTTGAGAAGGTTATTCCCTGAAAAAGAGACAGCGAAGATTCCTCGCATTAAAGTATGGCTTAGTCATGTATAATGTAAAGAAAACTGAATACCTGTGGTCTGTTTCAATAATTGTTTACCTCCCGCACGTCGTACTTCTGTCCATTTCATACGCCATTGCCTTTGTTTTCACGAGCACTGACGCACGAGGCAACATTAGCAGAAGCAAACATACGAAGGCGCGAAGTAATCCTAGAAACTGAGGCGAGAAACCGGAAGATGATTGACAGGAAAGCCGCGAAAACGTTCATCCAATTTGAACCATAAAATATTACTTTAAATTACATGGATAACGTCAGCTTCGTACTTTTAAAGTTTATTAGAAACGATTATAGCTCGGAACAAATGGTAGAGCCGAATAGAATTCACAAAAACGAAATTGAGGCAAAGTGAGTTCACATCTACGAAAGTGATGAGACGTCGTTTTTCGAATTTGGGTTTGGGTTTAGTGTAGGATTAATCTAGGGTTATAAATAGGCTTGAATTAGTCGTTGTTTAAATGTAAATTTTGGAATGTCAATTTGGTAGATGGGAATTAAGATGACAGTTCAATTTGGAAGCGATTGTCCAGACAGAAAGCACAGTCGGGCCTTAGACAATGTAAAAGATTCTTTTCCGGTAGGAAACTCAACAAGTCATGTCCAATCCTTGGCGGACTCTTTATGGCCGTTTTCCACTTCAACCGTACCGTAGCGAAACGCAGCGTATTCCTTTGTCTTAAAATCATTAGCTCTGCCCGAGCGCTCACTAGGCTAAGGAATGTGCTACGTTTCGGTACGGTACAGCTGAAGTGGAAAACGGCCTTTAAAGACGAAACGAGCGCATAAAAGAAAACCTCCCTGTTATAATTCATTCTAGTGTATCAGAGCACGGCGAGCTTGATAACAGTAAACATGACTCGAAATTTGACGTTGATTAGGGGTTTTTCATTTATCTACCAAAGGTCAATCTGGAGGCTAAAGAACTTTGTAGAAAAAGTAGTCATTAAGTGAAAAGAAGTAAATTACGCATACCAGCCGTGAATAGTTCGACCTCGCGGATAAAATTTATAATAGTTTATTATTATTCGTAGTAGGAAATGCAAACGAATTCGGCATTCAACACCAATCAATAAGATTGTTGCTGTATTTTTAATATTCAATGGTGCACTCGTTCCGTGTTGAAGGTGCGTTCACATAGGCGGACTGGATTCGGACTGGACTCGGACTGGACTGAAGTCAACCTGGGGGTCTAAGAAATGACTGAAGTTGGACTTGATGAACTGTGAACGCGATTGAACTGGATTTGGATTCAATATGGACAATTTATCATGGTTTGGACTAATTTGGTTTGAATAAACTCTATACCTTCTTTTCACATAGCACTTTCCCTTAACTCTTTCCTGTCCATGTAGGTCCGCAGTGACCTATGGAGATTTTAGTATTTTACTCTGGCTAACGACAGACGATTTTACTCGTCAAGGAGAAAGTCCTCGGCCAGGAAAGGGTTAAAGTCCCAAAGTCAATCTAGGCCGGTACGTCCGAGTCCGCTAGTGGTTACGACTGTGACAAGATTGGTTAATCATACACGAATATTCCTCCCACAACATTTCTGAACAATCACACTAACAATGTTCATTTCTTTTAATAAATGCTTGGGATTATACTACTCAGTATGTTAAAAGCTGTAAATTTTTTGGTCTACTTACGCTACAATAACTGAAGTGAAAAGATTGCCAATGTATAGCGAGGAAAAACGTCTGCACAATTGCGAATAAAGCGTTGATAAGCTTTTAATTAGTTTTACTCTAATTGGTTTTCAACCGGTTTAATTAAGGGTTAATTAGTTTAATTAGTTCAGTTTAAAGTTTTAATTAGTTTTGTCTTTTAATTAAATATAATAAAATATATAATTTGAATTTACATTTTCAATACCTTTACTCCGAATTTTACGCTGTAATTTACTGTGATGTATTACGGGTGCGCTGCTTAGTGAAGGAGTTTAAAATAATCGAAGAGTCATAGGTATCAGATTACAAAATTGGTAAAAATTTAAATCCATAAATTTCGAACCAGCAGCTTGAAAACGTCAATTTTCTGTTACTTGGATAAACTGGTTGTCTTACACGTCTGAACCTCTCAAATTTTCTTGCTTTATAAAGCCGTCGATACACCCTGTAATTTTTTCTTTTGCTGGCAACGCAATTTCAAAGGTTTGTTTCAGTAAAAAGTTCCAACGTCTATCATACAAAGAACGTTTAAGATGAAAATAAAAGGATACACATCCAACAATACATTACTTGGATAGTCAGGATTGCATAATTGGCCAGTCAGGATAACGAGTGAAAGTGGGTGATAAACGTTGCAGAGAAAAGTTCAAACTTGTAAACTTTCTGCAACATCTTTTTGTGTGCGAGACATCTTTTCGGGCATTGTTGTGGGGCATGACACACGCTGAAATTTTGTTTCGCGCTGGGAACGCGACAAAAAATCTGAAATTGCGTTGCCAGTGCGGGTAAGAGTTGCAGCGTGTATCGGCGACCTAAAAACGTAACGCAAGCCAACGTTGTGTTTCGATGTCCTGCTGAAGGTTCAAGTCAATAGTTCGAAAGTTTAGCAGTCTATTAATTTACATGAATTACCTTAAAACAGAATATTATCTGCAGCAAAACAACGTTACCTAGCCAATGCAAATGAGAAAGCTATCATTTGCAGGCCTCTCTCTTCCGCAGACGCTTCTGTGTTGAACGCGTGGGCAAGTTCAAAATCGCGTTTATAAATGTTGAGAGTGGGGCGAGGAAAACAAGAGGCGTGCGCGCATCTCTTCTGGTCCCGAGTTTTCAATCCAAAACACATTCAAAATAGAAGCCTCTGCGGAGGAGAGAGTTTGCAGGCAGTTATTTGCAAGTAGCGTAACGTCTGTATTGGTGACGTATCAATAAGGCGAGAAAAATAAATGGAATAATAATATCCATTAACGCTCAATTTACAAAGTTGGACCTTCTGACAAACAAAATAAATAATTTTATGTGATAAATCTAGATTAGCGAAAAACCAGTAACTATTATACACCCCAGGTTAAAACTATTTACAAAATTTTCCTTTTTCCCAAAAGCTCCCTGAAGTCGATGACTTACAAGGGTTTTTATCTTTTGGTATGATTCAATAACCATTCTTGCCGTTTCTGTTTGTACTCGTCCAAGTATTTGCATTCTTCGTGAATACCCGACTCCCATATGAGGACGTAACCGAAGTCACGACATGACGATGCGCGAGACGAGGACTGTCTCGGGACAAATCCTAATCCACCGGAAAGTACCACGGATATTGACTTACCGCTTTCCTTGAGTACTGCCGTCGTCAAACACCGCACAGCGGACTTGTGGCGATTCATGATCATCAGTGGAGACATGGATCGAGTATCAATCAACAAGATCCGCCCACCTCCCGTACCAACCCAAAGAACGCTCCTGTGAATAAGTAAGCTAACCACCCGCATTCCGCGCGAGGACTCCTCGCACGGTTCTGTGGCTCGGATAATGTCTTCACAATTTAAAAACGCACAAAGTTTTTGTGTTTTGAAATCCCACAGTTCAACTCGACAGCTATCCTTCTTCGAAGTCCATAACCCTTGCTTATCAACAACTATATTCGACACCAGTCCTTTATGCGGCTTGGTATCTCCTGCCACACTCCAGTGGCATTCTGGGAGCAAATCAGGCAGGCCGAGTTTGAAGGCAATTATGTTGTGACCCATACCACACAGCAATTTCTTCCTCGCCACAGCCATGCATAACATCGGTTTATCACTACAGCACACACCTCCACCGACGTCTATTATACGTGCAGTTTTGGGCGGATTGTAAAGCTCTGAGATAAAATACATGGCTAGCTGACCATTTGCCAGTCCAGCGAAAACTTGATCTTGATTGTCTATAGTTGTATGACGCAGGCAGAGTAAAGCGTCTGGGAGTCTGATCATGGCATGCAGACACTTCTCCCTACGGGCATCGTATACCCATAGGTTGCCGGTTTGAGTTCCCACCAGAACCAGGTCTTCTTTGACGCAAGCAATGCACATAATTCGACCATCTTGTAAAATCATACCTTTACAGCCCTAAATCACAATGTAAGAAGAAGGGGTAAGAACGACAAGTCTTTCGGTTCTCGTGCAAGTTTTAACCGATGTGTTAATCCCTTGGCGACCGTATTGTTCCTATTTTTGTTTTGTTTTTTTTTTTCATTGATTGATGGATGGATTAATTGATTGATAAATCTATTACCTGGTTAATTGATTGATCGATCGACTGGTTGATTGACAAATGAATGAATTTGGATATTGTTAATTAATTAATTTACCTTCGGCTTTCCAGAACTCAGGTCTAATCGAGACAACTGGGAAGTATGAGAGTGTTCTTCATAGTGGTTTCCATTCTTTTTCAAGTCCGACCAATCAGACGCACCACTACCAATCCAAACCTCCATCCCCTTGCTGTGATTTTCACTGAAACGTCGTATGGTCATACATTCAACGGCCTGGCTCTTGCAAACTGCCACGTCGCGCTTTAGGGAAATAAACTCCGGGTCACTAAGCCTTTCGTAAACCTACGAAACAAGTTTAAAAAGCAAAGGAATGAATACATGCTCAGGCAGGATAGAATGACAAACGTTACAGACAGAGTAGAATAACAAAATTTACTTTGAATACTAAATAATACTTACTCTTAGTTGTCGTGATGGGAACAGATAAAAAAATAGTAGGATGGCGTCAACAACGATTTGCAGAAAAAAATTCCTAAAATGCAGAACCAAAAGATTTCTCACCTGGTCAGCGGTTGGTCTATTCTCCGGTTGTGCTTCCAACATGTGATCCAAGAGGTCCTGCATATCTGGCCACGGAGGTGTATTACTCACAACAATAGGATCCATCGGTCGTCCAGTAATGACAGCCTCGTCTAGCTCACTACGAAACTTCAAGTTATTAAACGGCTGTTTTCCCCCCGTCGCCAGCTCGTAAAGGAGCATTCCGAACGAGAATATGTCCACCTTCTCATTGTACACGACGTCACCGCGTGCTACTTCCGGGGCTCGATAGCCGGGAGTCCCTTCGGAGACAATGAATCCGCACGGCGTAGCATGGCGACTGCTTCCGAAGTCGGAAATCTTTGCGTTAATGAGGGTACCGAGCGAAAGGGAAAAGATCAAGATGTTGTGTGGTTTGAGGTCACGGTAGACGATGGTATGGCGGTGGAGGAATGCCAATCCTTCCGCAACCTTAAGAATAAGAACACGGAGAAAAACAATTAGCAATTTGTAGTTGCAGTAAACAGTCCTGCAAAGCTATTTATTGTTTGAAATATCGGAGGAAATTCGCTACCCCTGAACAGTGGTGTAAAACTAAATTCATAGGAAGGGGGCTCCCCACAGGAATATGAAGCCAAGGGTAAAAAATTCCAGGCATAAATGACGTCATAACTCATAATGTAAAGACAAATAGGGGAAGTAAATGAAACCTTTAGGGCTTTTGATATATCTTGCAATTCAAACGGTGGAATACCAAAGACTCAGAAGAACCCCAAGCCCCCAGACGGGACTCCAACCAGCAAACTTCTGAACCAACCTTCCCGTCTGGAGCCCAGAGTCTTTCCTGAGTCTCATGCATTCCACAGTTTCAAGAACATGATATTTGAAGTTTGAAGAACCTTGTTTACACAATATTGACGAGTGCGAGAAGCCACAGGTTTGTTAATAATTTTCCTCAACGATGGTGTATTTCTTTTTTAAAAAGAAAGGGACACCAGTCTCCTTAGTTTGACGAGGGAGGGTTCAGCAGCTTAGCGGCCCTCCTTCTTCTACATCACCGGTTCTGAGTAGAGATAAATATATAGACTGTATTATGATTACTACTGCTACTACCACTACTACTACTACCACTACTACTACTACACAAAATATTTATAACAGGTATCACCTTCAGTATGTACAAAAACACTGGTATCAACGGAGAACCTGTATTTACTTATAACAATTAATATATTACAACAATATAGAAAAGTATTAAAACTTACGAACAAATCTAAAATATCGACGAAGTTCTAAAATTTATCAAAGATATCTAAGTGTCCAAGTGTTAACAATGTCCTGTATTTTCGATTTAAATTAGCAATTGACGACTCTTCTTCCAAATTTGTCGGCAATTAGTTGAAAAATTTTGCTCCTTGGAACATAAACGACATTTTACCACACTCTTTTCTCACTTTTGGCAACATGATACTTTTCCCATTGTTTCGAGTGTTTTTGTGTTCAATCTTTTTAAAATAGGTAACTATTTAAAATAGATATCCTTTTGTGTGCATCTTTAGTGGTCTTTCTCGCCCCGTTTGATAGCAAAAATTCTTCTCAATTACAAACACGAAGACGAGGCGAGTGAGGCTAATGTACATGCTCATAAAAGAATACTTTATACAGCCGCCATTATGAATAAGGTCTACATGATAATATTGTTTACTAATGAAAAAAATTGTACGGTCAACCAGAGCCTTTGAATTTCAAGCGTACGGCTTTTATTCGTGTCATTATGCGGAAAAAAGAGAAAAAAAAGTCAGTTATTTTTGGGAAGCATACCTGCATGGCGATTCGGTGTTGTATTCCTCTGCTCAGTTTTTGCTCCCTACGAAAAAGTGCGTTTAGTGAGCCAAGAGGAGCAAATTCCAGGACAGCAACGAGAAATGGTCGTAAACACATTCCAACCAAGTCTATTATGCTGGGATGACGCAGTTTGGCTAAAAATCGAACTTCCTGTTCCAAATGCTTTCTTGGCTCACACTCAATTTCCATGCGGAATACCTTGAACGAAAAAAGGTAATTTTATGATAAAACAAATAAAAGGACCTGAAAAAGTTTAGCCGGCACTTCTGCGTGTAGCCATGGGCTTCTTGCGAATCTCACTAGTTCTTCGTTACTTTCTAATAGTATTGTTATCAGTAGTGTACGAGATATTTGGCTTAAGGTGGGTAACTGGCAGAGAGACTGGTAACTAAATAAAATTGGGCACGCATGCGTAGATAGCGATCTTGCTGAATTGTTATCACTGAACTCTATGCAGATTAGAAGGCTGACTCCAGTCAATGAGCTATTCAAAAAGTGAAGCCAAAAATAGCCGATATGGAGGCCTTTTGGTCGTTACCCCCAGGTCCTCACGCGGGTTTAGTCGTTAGTGTTTAGTCCTCTCCGAAAAAGTTACAGGGGGTTGCAAGGGTTACTGAACTACATCGGCCTTTTAGTTTTCGGCCCGCGGGAGAAAAATTTGGTTGTCCTAACCCCCTGGAAAACCATGTTTGAATAGGCCTTATCCCTGGAAATCATAAGTATTTGGTGTCCAGGGGTTAGTTCTAGGTTCCGGTTTGGGTTGAGGTTAGAGTTGTTTGTGTTAGGGACTGGTTCTAATTAAAGTGACCGCGTGAGGGACTCAGGGAAACGACCAAAGTGGCGCCATGTCGGCCATTTTAAGTGTTTGAGTGGCAGTCAGCCTTCCAGTCTATATAGAGTTCAGTGGTTGTTATTCTACCACAGCAGCACCGTCCGCGTCGCTACAAATGTGAAATTTCTAGATGTTTGCTTCGGTGAATTTCTTTAAACTTGCTCATTAAATCAAATAGAGTAAGCTCAACAACATATCTAATTTTTAAGATTTTTTATAAGACAGAATTTTTGAAAATCCACCAAGTCTAATGCAAAAAATCTACCTAGACAACCTACCCTCATAACGATATTTTATTCTTTAATGAAATATTTACCCTCGTACCAATTTTCAGAAAAATTCGTCGAAGAAATCCGAAGATGATGTGTTTTAAATGTGATAATTGTGAAAATATGCCGATTTTCCTACACTTCTGCTTGTCGTACATTCCTTTTTTTAATTTTATCCTCCACGTTGTCACATTCTAGGGCAATTATCCTTTTTACCAACTTTTGTACTGACGGCTCGCATTCTTTTATTTTTTTCTTTCAACTTTTCTTATTCTTTCAACAAGCCCTTCGCCTTTTTCTTCCATTCTTATGCAACAACTCCATTCTTAAAGCCTTAAGAAATTTCTTGCTGATCAAACTGTGGAACGCCTTGCACTCGAACTTGCAACTCTCTGAATGCCAGCCAGAAGGTTGCGGGTTCAAGTCCCGTCTGAGCCTCAGAGTTTTTCTGAGTACATGGCGTTGCACAGTTTGATAAGCGAAAATGTCCTATGACTTTAATAGTATCAAACTGCAAACTCAAAAATTCAAATTTCATTCTTAAAAGATAATTATCATCCTAATTTATCTTATGTCAAGTTAGAATAGAATATGAAGTCCTTCACGAAAATTAGTAATATGTGAGTAAAGCATTGCTCACTGAAAATATTAAATTATCATAATCCTTAGCATTATCGTTACCTAATTATCATTAACTTATTGTCATTATCATTACCACGCTTCTTTCTATTATAGTAGATTTTCCATCAGAGAGTTAATTTTAAGTGAGGCTTTACTCTGTCGGATTACCTTTCACTTTTTTATGTTATAAAGTTATCAAACATAAACATCATCATCATTATAATCATTTTCATAATCATTATTATCATTACCATCATCATTATCATTATAATTATCATCATCATAATCATAATTATCATTATCATCGTCACCATCATTGTCATTATCATTATCATTAGCATTATAATTATCATTATCGCCACCATTATCATTATAATTATTACCATCATTATCATCATTACCATTATAATTATCATCATTATCATCATCATCATTATCATCATCATCATTATAAATATTATCGCCATTATTATCATGATAATTATTATCATCGTAATCATTATCATCATTACCGTTACCACTACCATTATGATTATGATTAAGAATATGATTACGATTATGATTTTGCTTCAGATTACGATTACGAATATGATTATAATTATGACTACAATAATCATAACGACAACAAACCTTGGCAGCTACGAATCTGTCTTTACATTTCGCTCGGTACACTCTTCCAAAGCTGCCTTCGCCCAACAGTGTCTCCAATGTTTGTTCACACTCCAGCTCGTTTTCCTTAATAAAATACCGCTGATCCACGTGAGACAGCAGGATATCTGGTACTTGTTCCTGAAGTGGTATAGCAGCATCTTCCAAAGGACACTCGATGAAGTCGCTACTTTTCGCCTTGGAGGCGCAGTTCTCAATGGGGAATTGATGTTCTTGACAAGAGATGCAGAAAGTGGTCTTTCGAACCATGGGATAGCCGTAAAGCGGATCCAGGCCACCTGTTGTCCAGAGAGATGGCATAATAATGTATTAAAGTGAGTTAGACATTCACAATGTTAATTGGGGTCACACTTTTATCATGCTTCTTCTACAGTCAGATATACTTCGTACCGAACTTACAAGAATTTCAAAGATAGAAATGCCCGTAAATGAAGACCGTACTAATTGCTCTCTGTAAACATAGAAACTGTAGGAAGCCATCTTAAGTATTATTTCGTAACGTTAGGGGAACTTTGCTTTGACAACATGTCATCCAGTTTATTTTACCCGCATTGACTTGAAACTAGACTCAGGGGGACCTGGGTGAGGATCGTTGTTCTGCTTCACTGTTTACTTCGTCAAATTATCCTGCTAACTTCCGAACTAACGAGAACTCTAATGCCCAGGGCTCATCGCTGTCACGAGTAAAATCGTCCGGCGTTAGCCATAGTAAATTACCAAAGTGGGCTCTTGCTCATTAATGGGTTAATTCGTTACCAGTGAGCTCGAGATATGATTGGAGAGAAAACTCCAGCTTATCAACCAGGCAAAAAGTGAAGCCAAACATGGCCGACATGGAGGCCAATTTTGTACGTCAATTTCAGGCCCCTGCGCGGTCTCAGAGCTTGGAGCTGACGTGTAAAACCGAACAGGGAACTGAAACTGACATGCAAAAATCACCTCCACGTCCGCCATGTTTGCTTTCACTTGGCGAGCGGAATATACCTCTCCAGTCTACATAGAGCTTGCTGTCCGTTATATGCTGTTCACGTCATGATGACGTCATAAATACTTACACAAGGCTGGGAACCACTCGTGAAGTAACGTATCAATGTGGTACACAAGATTTCCAAGAAGGATATGGCCGTGTCGATTGGCGGGAACCAAGACCTCCAACACATTGACCGATATCTCAACGGTGAAACAACATTCGTCAGACCAATATGCAGAAAATCCTTTTTGCCAGTACTGGTGAGATGCATTCTATGAAAGTAAACCAATCTTGTTATTACTACCGACTAACTTTTTTACCAACACAGAAAATCTTTGAGCTACTAGGAAAATCCAGCGACAGTTCTGTTATTCCTGTGCCACGTTAACTCAGAAATCTGTTGACGAGGGCCCAGTTGCTCAAAAGATGTTCTCAACTCAATAATTCATGAGAAAAACACACAGGAAATCAGTACCGACACGGCGTTTGGATATGTAGTCTCTATTAGCATGAAATTTCGACAACTTTAAAGCCGATTTTCTCCTTAAATACGGATTCGTTTGAGAAGCCATATCATACACCTGAAAGTCGTGTTTGATCGGATATCCAAACACTTCTAAATTGGTTAAAAAACTCAGCTATCGCCTCGTTTTCAACTCACTTCCCATGTCTGGATATCAGATCAAACACCTCCTTCTCGTGTACGACATATTACTTCAACGTTAGTTGATCCAGTACTAACAGTCCTTCTACTGTTCAATTTCGATGCTTGAGGACTGAGCTTTGCGAGCGGGGAAGAAACTCTGTCATCCAGAGTATGATAGGCTGTTTGAGGTAATTCTAGCAGTCTGACACCCTGCGTATGATAGTTCTATTTCGATGCTTGAGGAATTAGCTTTGCGAGCGAGGAAGAAACTCTGTCATCCAGAGTATGATAGGCTGTTTGAGGTAATTCTAGCAGTCTAACACCCTGCGTATGATAGACTGTTTGCATAAAACCTTTTTTCGTAGAACGTTGCTTGAAGTAATTCTAGCAGTCCTTCACAGTCCTGAACATCGTAAAAATTTAGTTTACAACAATTTTCACAAGTCCAGAATAAAGCTAGTTGTGTAAACAACAATCAGACCTTGAGCCTCGTTCGGTATTCCAAATCCGTGTTCGAATAATTGAGCCTATCGAAGGCTCAATAGAATGGCAACAGGGCTGGAAGTTGTAGAGAGATTAATAAAAACCAGAATTTGCATCAGATTTGAGTTAACTTCAACGCAAACCGGTCCATTATAACAAAACTCAACAAACATTGAAATCTGAACACACACGTAGCTCACGCTGGAGCTTGGAGTATACCAGACGACCAGCGAACGTTCGTCAAATTCATGATCTAAGAAAAACGATTTCTGAGCCCTAGATGGGAATCGAACCCACAATTTCTGATGACCGGTTAGAAGGTTCCGGGCTCGATTCCCGTCTAGGGCTCAGAAATCGTTTTTCTGAGATAACGAGCTTGAAACACGTTCGCTGGTCGTCTTAACTGAACAAAGCCTGTACCTGTCCTTTCTGATCAATAATTCTCTGAATCTGCACGTCAATCATCTCTTCCTTATATAATAGTAAGTGAACGACCAGGCGACTCCAGAACCCTACCGGAACATACGGCATGTTGTATCGTCGACGAAGGATACTTCCGGTCGGCAAAATGCATTGTGGTCGCTTTTCCGATAGACGAGACGTGACCAAATAATACGACAGACTTACCGGCAAAGCAATTTCAAAATCTTCAAGAAGTCTGTGAAAATAAACGTGCTGAAATGTTAGCGATAAAACGTTTTTTAATAATGATGTTAATGGTCAGGATGTTGATGATACACATAATTATGACAATCATGAGAATTATAATAATCATGATAATCATTATAATTGTGATAATTATGGTAATCACGGAACTAGTCTGATAATTATTACAGTGATAATTGTCGCAATAACAACCTTTACCGAAGCAGTTGGGGGACGATAGATTCTGAGAATCCTTCCTTGACAAAAATACTGCAAAGATTATCTCGTTCAATCAACTCTGAAGGGCTGACTGCGTCGAAGGAGTTTACCACTTTCGTAATCAGTGATGCCAGTCTTGCTGGCCAGAGAAAAAACAATTCATTCAACTTGGCTGCTGGTTTGGGGTAATTTACCAATAAACCTAAAGCAGAGAATAAAGGACAAAAAAACCAGAACATTGATAAACGGTAAATGACAGGCAAACGATCACACTATAGACTTCTATTTTGACTTTTAAAATATAAAAGCCGCATCTAGTTTCTATTTTACTCGACGTCTCACGACTGTCTCGCGAATTGCCTTCGCTCAAAAAGTTCAAGTTGGCAATTAAAAACCTTTCAGTTTTAACTTTCATACTAAATGAGAGGTTCCATTACATTTCTTATTTCCTTTCAAAAATTATTACCTGACTGACGTAGGAAAACAATGGCTTCGTTAAGTTCCTCTTGGTCAATATCCAGCTTGGAATCCTGGACAATTTTTCTCAGAAAACCGAGGTTTACTACCCCAGCTTTCTCCTTTACGGTGTCCGCTTTGCCTTCAATGATTTCCAAGAGGCGAATAAAGCTCTTTGGGACCTTGTGGTTATGGATTTGATTCCCTTTAGAGTTGCAAGCCATGGCGAGGTTCAGAAGTCTCCTGGCAAGATTATCCATCCTCAAGTCCTTCTGCAGACAACTCACGACGAAGTGTCCCCTGATTTCCGGTAGACCTGACGTGGCATGAATCTTCTTCACGAGGTCCGACACGTCTCTGAGGTGGGTCTGCTGGCGTCCCTGCACGACCTTATCCAAATGTGTTCCCACCAAGATGACACCAGAATTCGGACACTGGTCGTGTATATTGACCAACCACGGTTTAAGACTTTCCACTTCCTTGACACCTCGGCTTACGTCGTAGACCAGCATGTGTAAAGCTGCCTCAGACAGAAAGCAGCGGTGAACAAGTCCACTAGCTTTGCATCCAGGAAATTCCCACATCCGTAAAACCAACGTGACGTTCTTACGAGAACAGCAACGGCAATCACTTTTTACGTCGCTAATCAGCCATTTCTGCACCTCTAAGTTCTCACTCGTTCCTTTCCCCTTGAGGTTTCGTTTCTCTTGGACGCGAACTTTCTTTAAAACTTTGTTTGACCTGAGCAGTCGCAGCAGAGTCGACTTTCCGCTTGCTCGAGGTCCACAGACCACAATCTTTCTCTGAGGGAACGATGCTGAATTCTTCAGCCTGGCGTGGAGGTGTCCAACCAAGTCTCGTGTCCTGCCACGAAGAAGTGATGCGTTCATGTCAAGCTTGACGTCGTCATGTAAGAACTCCCACAGCTTGCCAAGATTCCCCATCTCATCTGGTAGAGCTGAGATTCGGGTATTACCGCTAACATTGAACTGGCCCAGCGCTTTCAGTTCGCCAATTCCTTTCGGAATCTGTTTGAGTAGATTGTAGCTCAAATCGAGTCGTTTTAAGAACGCCCAGTTCCTTGCACCATTCGTCAGCTGAAGGTTCTTGATCTTGTTGCACGAGACGTTCAGGTCTTTTAAACTTTGAGTTGCCCAGCCTTGCGGAGGAGCGACAGAGAGGAGACCGTTGTCTGACAGGTCCACTGTGTGAACGTTAGGAAGCAACAGAACGAACTTCGTGATATAAAATGGCGGTTTCTCAATCAGCTTGTTATGAGATAACTTTACAACACCCAGCTTAACGAGAAACGGCGCGACTGAATCCGGCAAACCCTTTAACCCATTATGCGAGGCATTGAAACTTTTCAAGTGCTTCATCTGTGTCATGAACTTCGAAGGAACAACTCCTATACTGTTGTGAGACATATCAAGCGACTGCAAATGATTTAACTTGACTGATTGGTCGGAGATTGTTCCTAAAGAGTTGTAGCTAAGGTTCAAGAAAGTCAGCAAACGAAAACAATCTCCAAACCAGGCCGGGAATTCTTTGATCATATTGTTGGACAAGTCCAGGTGCAAAAGAAAACTGGACAGTATGGGTACTGGTTTGGCGATATATGCAATCTTGTTGTGTGACAGGTCGAGCCATTCCAAGCTACTGCAAGTTAAAACACACGCAGGAATTGCGCGCAGGTGGTTGTGCTTCAACACGAGTTGACGGAGATGGGGCATCATCTTGTTCAAGTCGTCTGGTATGGTCTCCAGTTTGTTGTTACTCAAATCGAGTTTTTCGACCTGTGATAAATTCTTCACTAACGAGCCAGAACTTCTAACCAAAATGTCTACATTCTGAATCTCGTTGCACGAAAGGTCAAGCCCTCGGACTGGAGTTCTAGGTGAGGGGCCCCCTGGTCCAGCTGCTCCACTCACTCGACCATCGATCAAGCTGCCGGATTTTGATCGCGGTAAAGACTTCTTCTTGGACACCTTCGGTGACACACCATCCACGATGTCAATATCGACACTTGATTTTCTCCTTAGGAGCATTGGTGTATTTATTCCTCGGACGTCTGTTCGAGTTGATTTCAAGTGAAAGGAGTCACTGTAACGTCTACCCCGCGGATGCGGGGAAAATCCCGTCTCCTCTAAAGAAATGGAGTCGTCTGAGTCATAGATTTTTGGGAGAATAATGTCTTTCCTCGCCTCTTGCATGGTTATCAGACGTGGGTCGTTAGAACTGTAAGGTATTGAGGCGCCGGTGACAGACCGCACTCGAGTAGGTATAATACTCGTCAATTCGAATCTGTCTTTGGAATCTACCGACAACATATTTACGGAGTGTTCGCGGTGATCCAAGTGCAAAGGTATGGAGACAGGGGCTGTTTTAAAGGAGCTGTCTTTTGGTAAGCTGTGGACTCGATGAGGCGTTTCCAGGGTACTTTCTTCCGAGATGCTTTCTTCCCGGTGAGATATTTCCAAGGGACTTCCCATCACCATGCTATCGTCTTCGTCTCCCAGGGTACTACAAAAGCTCGAGCTCAGACGATTTCTCATGATTCTCGACTCGCGAGCCTTTTCCACCAAAGCCCACCACTCGTTCGATGCGATATGAGAAGAGTAAACTGCAGGGCCCATTAGTGCAGGCGTCAACCACTCAGCTTGAAGAGAACCAAGCTTTAAACCAGTCAAAGTTATTGTACCTGCTTCCTCATCATGGCCCATGTGTTTTAATAGAAATCCCGCGATGTTATCGCGATTAGTGCTGAGGCAAAACGCCAAAGCGTTGTGGACATCTGCCACTGCTTGCTTGAGAAGAAAATTCACCAGCTCCAGGTCGTTAGCCCTGCAGGCCAAACAGAGTGGCGTATTACTGTCGTGACCATAGTTAACATCGGCTCCGAGCTGAATCAGACATTCGGCGGCTCTCAGCAGACCGAGCGCACAAGCACTAAGAAGCATTTGGTTCTTCAAGTCTCGTTTGCAAGCTAACAAGTAAATGCATCCACTAGCAACATCCAAGACGGCGTCATCCTTCGGAAAGTTTTCCAAAATCTGAAAGAATTGTTCGTGAACATTGAGATGAATTAAGTCGACGCTTGCCTGGTGACTTTGCTCAGCCAACAGTTGAAGAGCAACGCAAGCTTCCGTTTGGATGTCGGCATCCCGGGAGAAATTCACCATCGCTCGCCTGATCGCGGATACGACGGAGCTGAAGGTATTAACGGAGAGCTTGCGGTTGGTGACGAGAAGCTGGAGCAAGACGATTCCTTTCTTTTGAATTTCGAGGTTGCCCGTGTGTTTGTCCATGACGTCCAGTGTCGAACGCAAGCCGTTAGATTTACGAAGGAGCTCAGGAGCACCTTCTGCTGCGCAAATCAGACCTACAGCGGATAACAGAAGGTTAAGGTTAACTAATCGCTGAAGGTGTCCTTACACGACAAACATGAGTTGGCAAACATGAGTTGGCAAACTCCAAAAATTTGCAAACCCATGCTTTCACACGACAAACTTTCACCAACACAAAGATGTCGCTTTAACAACACCAGTTTTCTAGCACTTGTTTCCATAACAGACTGGTTAACATACATGTCCTGTGGTGGAGTAAGGAGCGTGGTCTGCGCGAAAAATCCAAAGGCAAGCACTTTACCGTACAGACCGCACCAACGAAGCTAATAAGCAATTCATTGTGGTTCTTGGTTCCTTCCTTCGTCGCATTTAACGCTGTTTTTGTTTTGCGAATTGCTGGTTAGGTTTTATTTTAAGTACTGAATTGAAAAACAAACATTCCGTCTTTCTTTAAAATCCGAAAGCTGGTGGTATAAAATGGTGAACTATATTGTACGTGATGCAACTCCTGTAGCAACTCTCTGCCTTCTAACAATCGTTACGATGTTAATTCTATGAGAGTTTGCATAGAGGTATACATGCTTTTAGCACGATTTATGGTATAAACCATCTATAATTAACTGAGCTTTCATCTCGTTGGCTTGGGATTATGTTCGGATAACATCAGCTATCGAATGACCAGGCGGAAAGCGTAATCTCAAGAGGAATATCAAAGCCCAAGTGTATATATAGTGAATATCAAAGCCCAAATGTAGTTAGTATTACCCATACCTGTAACTTTTATTTTTAGTTCGTCCTATGATTGGTTAATGCATGAATATTATTA
>JBAHVQ010000251.1:486795-498722 GCA_036872915.1 Nanipora kamurai | reverse complement strand
AAATGTTCCCCTGCTATACCTCTTTGTCCCTTCCCATATCTATTAAGGCTACTCCTATGATTATTGAAGCGTTTTCTAAAGGACGTTATCGTACTGCCCACATAAATTTTATCACATTTCTTACACCTAATTAAGTAAACAACTGCCTCTGAAATGTGTTCTGTAAGCCTACAGATACGCGACAGTACTTGGATATGAGATCTTGTCATCCGAGGCATATAAAACAGGGAATCCCATATGGACAAGCACCTAGGATTAGGGAGAATTTGTAATCCAGATGAGGTGTTTGAGAAGAGGTTGAATGAATTTTCGGAAAATTTTTTTGAAAATTTTTTTGATCACCCTATTGGTTTTTCGCAAGCATCGATTTAGATATATCTATATAACTTTATTGTATAATAAAAAGACAACCTGGACCAAGTCATGTGAACAGGACTGATAGAAAACGTAATTTGTGGCGTACACCTGACCATATAAAATTAATCATTCGTTGCAAGCAAACGGTTTGTCAGCAAATAGGTATTAAATTATGTTTCGTACACGTGACCATAATTCATTACTCAATAACTGAAACAACTTATTGGATCTGAAACTTTATTAGCGACATGTTTCGGAGTATGTAACTTCTTTCTTCTGACAATTAAAAATACGTCGCAGTTAGATTTAAATTAGTTGAATACCTTAATGCAGCTATTTTTTGTGACAACTTGTTTGAGTGAACTTGACGAATTTCAATGGAATCGCAAAAATTAGTTGTCGCACTAATTTCAACCCCCTAAATTTATCCCATTTCTCTTCAGAAAATCGCTAAATTAAGTTGCTCGTTAAATGCGGAATTTCTAAAATCGCCAAATTTTACTATCGCAAAAAAATAGTTCTAAAATTCTCTAAACCATCCCCTTAATTTGAAATTAGCTTGGTACATAAAAAAAGTTATTACATAAAAATATCTACGAATAAATTTTTAAATTTAAAATTAATTAATTAACTTTCGGATCAAAACTGCCATGTTGCAGAAACCAATTTTTTGAAATTTCGTGATTTTCGCGCGATATATACGTCATTTAACCTCGCATCGCTCGAGATAACCCTGGACAAATACAAAGAATTTTATAACAGCTACATTCACCTGACATCGTCATGATCATATTCTGTATTGTTTCTGAATCGTAATGTCCTGCTAACAATGTTGATTACTATGACGAAGCTTTGGAGTTTGCATCTTCTCTGCATTCTCCTGATGTTCAGGAAAATAAGAGACATAACTGGTAAGGGAATACGAACATAGATTTGTTATTACAAACAGCTGGATCACGCTCGGGCAGATGTAGGTTTCTTTTAAAAGACAGCTGTTGTTTTCATTAAAATTACTCGAAAGTGGCCGTCGCAGCACTCCTGGATTGATTCTAGAATTTTTGGAAGAAAAAGCTGAAACACTTTATGAGTATTAGACGACAAATTAGTGGCGCACCGCAAAACATTTATTTCGTTGACTCTCGAGCTAAGTAGAGCTGAACCTTTGGATCTCTGCTGATAAAAGTAAATCTATGTGGCTCAACTACACCATATTAAATGAAGTTGTAGGAATTTGAAATTCAGTAACTGATACAGGTATTTTTCCCGGAAGACTGATAATATATATTTTTAAAATGCGCTATATTTTCTGTTGAGACCGTGGAAATCTTTAACTATTAAATCTTAGGACTGAATTTAAAATGTATTATTGAAATACAGATAGTAAGTAACAACGAGATGTTATAAATCTGCAGATTAATTTAAAGGCTAAAGAACATTGTAGAAAAGTGCTCATCAAGTGAAAAGAAGTAAATTACTCATACAAGCCATGAATATTTCAATCTTGGTGGATAAAATTTATTGTAGT
Organism: Nanipora kamurai; assembly: GCA_036872915.1. Lineage (NCBI taxonomy): Eukaryota > Metazoa > Cnidaria > Anthozoa > Scleralcyonacea > Helioporidae > Nanipora > Nanipora kamurai. Next base: position 496,840 of record JBAHVQ010000251.1, on the reverse strand, counting down.
TTATTATCATTTATAGCAGGAAATGCAAATGAATTTGGCATCCAACACCAACCAATAAGATTGTTGCTGTATTTTTAATATTAAATGACTCATTCCGTGTTTACGCCTTGGTCAAAAATTGGCACATGATGGTCAATGATAGTTTGAGAACTTATTTTCTCCTCTAAGTATGATCAACTATCATCAGCACATGCTCAAACAGGAAAATCATTATCTACTACAATGGGAAATTTGAACATGCTCAAAGTAAATGGTAGTCCATGATAGTTTGTGATAGTCCATGATTATAGTTGCTGGTCAAACAGGAGCAAAAGTTTCAACTATAACAGATTATGCTTTAAAGAAGATATTTAGTGTAGTACAATTTGTACAATCATTGTAAAGGCTGCTCAGGAAGAATAAATTATTAATTGACACCCAAACTCTATTTGGAGGATGTGTCCCCATGGCTGACACCAATACCAATTCTGGTAAGTTTGAAAATTAACTAGGTAAATCCTCACTCACAAAAAAACTTCCATAATTATGACCAAACACAATGGTAATTTGACAAATAATGGGTCTCCCAAGATAACGTTGAATGATCTTTGATATTTACCACACTCCCTTTATCAAAACATCAAATTTTCTTATTCTAGGGCAAAATGTTTACTCTGTGGCAGATGTGATGATGTTTGAAAGCAATGAACTAATTTATTTCCATGTAATCAGACCAAAGAAAGTCAGCTATGTGTTTAAAGCAAAACCAGCACAAGATTTTGGAGACCTTTTTGTAAGTCATGTTTGAAAAACTACTTGATATTTTCTTCATGTCAGAGAAATTCAATTATTGCAGTGGCTTTGTTTGAAAACCAAGGAGATATACCTTTGATCTTAATATTTGCTGCCATTTACCAGCTCATATACACTAACAAATGGAACTTGTCAAGGAAAACTTGTTTGTGTGTACAGGGCCTTACTGGTAAATTGAGCATCAAGAACACCGAAAACTAGTTCAAAAAGTTATTGATAATTCATTAGGAAAATACAAAGGAAGATCATAACTGTATAGTGTCTTTATATGTGATAAAGACACTTGCTTTTTTCATCAAATTCTCTTGTCTCAAAGAACATAAATTGTCAACTTAATTCTTTACTAAGAAAAATTGTTGATATCATTAAGAGATAGAGAGTTCCTTGACAGTATCAACTACTTGATGAATATTAATTGTACACTGTACTTTCGTTGATGTCTAAAGACCAGTGAGTTATCCTGCTTGTCTTGTCTAATTCAGAATAGATTCTATAATCAGATCAACTTGATACCAGTTGAACCCCCTAAAGGATGTCAACCATTAGAAAACCAAGCACTTCTGGCAGGAGCAGTAGCTTTAGTAGAGCGGGGGTAAGTAATGGTCAAATTTTAACTTTCCTCATGTAAACCTCCTTTGAGTAATGTCACCCTTTAACGCTGATTTTTTTCTTTTGTCCTTTATTCTCTCTTCTATCTTTTTCATTTGTTTTATTTCTTCATTCATTTATTGTTCCTGGTTTCTAATATGTAGGATTCTGAGTAAATGGTCTGTGCACTGGTGACATTGTAGCTGTGTTGTTTGCATGTGGGACTTGAGTATCCAAGGTTGTGCATTAAACTGTTTCTAATTTCTGTTCAAATGTGTCACAATTGTGCAATCCTGTCTTTGCATTAAAAAAACAGTGTAGCAATTTAGTAAATTGCACCCTTATTAAGAGGTTAACTCAAGCAACCACGAGGCAATATAAGGTTTTTAAAGAAAGTGTATTGATAATTCACGGTCACTCTCTCCCTCACGGTTGTCTCTCAATCTCTACCTCTATCTAATCAGCATGTGTTGTTATATATCCCTTAAGGCATGTAAGAAATGTCATTCACTTTTCATTCATCAACTAAACCAATAAACCAATAACTGAAAGGATTACATTATTTTATTGCTAAATAATTAAAATTGTCCAACAGTCTCTGACAGCAACGAACGTTTGCAGATTGCCATTTTAAATGCTAAAGAATTTTCAACCGAAGTTTCTTTCAATTGCTTACTGTTAGAGGTTGCTCGTTTGTGTCGAAAGCGAAAAATGCCGAGGATGCAGGTGCAGTTGGTGTTTTAATAGCGGACAGTGATCTAACAAACGACCACATGATGGTTAGTATGATTAAAGATGGTACGAAGAGAGAGGTGAACATTCCTGCAGGATTTATTTTGGCAACAGACAGGTAGAAGATCAATTTACTAACTTTTTACACGTAGATACTTCAAGTACCCAAGGCAAAATCACATTAAAACTGGTATCCCGTGTCCAGGCGCCAGCAATTCGCTTGAAAGAATTCTGACGTCTTGGTGGTCAGGCGAGGACGGTGTCTACTAGTTCTCCTCCAGGGGTCTTCTCCTAATTTTGGACGCTTTAGTCAGCTGTAAAATCGAGTAAAACCGTTCTTTAGTCATTAATAAAAATAAAGGAAAAGCAAAAGAAATTTTTAATAATTAAACGAAAATCCGATACAGGATCGTCCTAATATATATAAACTTTTTCCCTCGATTTTCTTAGCTCAAATGCTTCTCATCCCCCAACTAGTTTGTAAACATAGACATTCAGATGCATTGGTTGAATAAGTAATGTAAAATATTTGCATCCGAGCTGTATGGGCCGCTCATGCAACACATATTACCTACTGCAAGTTCTTGCAAAATTAACCGAAAGTTAAAAGTCAAGTTCTTTTTTGTTTTGAAAATCATAGCCAGCATATTAAAGACGCTCTAAAAACGGAAGGAATGTATGGTGCCGTAATAAGCATTCCAGTGAATGTCACCACGTCGCCAGAACTGTACAACAAGCAACCTCCGTGGTCATACTGGTAGAACGGTAACAATTAACGTAATGCAAGTCCAAATTCGTGGAAATAGACCGTTACCGGTTCGACAAAATAGGAGAACTGGAAATAATGCCACATATTTATAATAAGAAAATCTGTTTCGGGAGTCCTAAATCTACGAAATTTTTTCGAAGTTATCATCTTCGTTTGTAAATAACGCCCAAAATGCTTACACTGGATGGTTGAAACTTAATTTCCACCAGACAGCAATTAGAATTACTACCATCGTTGAACAATTTGTATGTTATAATGCGTACATAATTAAATTAATCCATTCACTGGCCATTTATGTGCTTCTCATGCAAGCACGGGTATGTTTTTCTTTCACTCTGTTTCCTTTTGTACAAGAGAAGCTCTTACAGAGGGGAATACGGAAAGAAGTGCCGGACGGGTCATGGACCTTTCCAGTCGGTGTTTCGAATGAGCTATTTGGTGGTGAGCTATCCAATTCATTTGGGTATTTTCGAGAATGAAAAAGATATACGAGAAGAAAATTGTCGTCGCCGTGGTACCGTCCTACCACCCCACGAAACAAAAATTTGTTTTGCATTCATTTGAATGTCTCACAATCAGAAATAGTCTTACCCCTCATCTACAAAATACTCTTACTTCCTGTTTTGAATCGACATTCTGGTGTCATTCCTGTAAATCGTCCTTACCCATCATCCTTGCGACCCCAGCAATAGAAAATGGCTCATTTGCAATCATTTGAAAGTCAGCTCCGGTTTGTTCGTCGGCATTTTCTGCTGTAACTGGCAACTGAACGGTACCCTGTTTCATTCTTCTGTTTTGGCCGTTTTCTACTGTTACAGTTTTTGGTAAAAACTGAATTAAAGGGAATGGGTAATACAACTCAAAAGTTGCGAAACGCAACTTTATGAGCTCAAAAAACAATGTGACTTGTCACTTTGGTTTAAAGATTGAGACAAAACTCCTTCAGTTGCTCTTAAAAGGTTAGTAAACCGAATGGACGTCCACCATCTTGGATGAACTGCTGATATTCATGACGCCATAAGCTGGGTAAAGCAACGATTTTCGTAATTCAATTTTCTGCGAATGTAAGTCGAAAACTCCAATGTGGAAAAAGGTATTGCTCTTTTGTTTGCATTGATAACATATTACGAGTCATTTAGCCGAAATTTAGCTGCCAGAATATAAGTTTCATTACGTTCACCGAGCTTGTGAAGTCACCAATTTTCAAGTTAATTCGACAAAGTATTGCAGCAAGATGGTGGATGAAGGAGTTTTGTTTCTTGAAATTAGTGATATTGTTGTGCTTAAGATTTGTTTTCACAACTTGGAATTACATTCGTAACCTAGTTGGGTAGTTGGAAAGACAAAAAACCTGGAACTCGATTTTTTTTTGCTCATACCCTTCAAGATTTTTAAACAATGAGTTTGAGGCAAACGTAATGTAGTCACGCGTGTATGTTTCGTGCGTTTTTTAATAAAGAAATAACGGTTATTGCTATATTAATACTGTTACCCAGTCTTAACTAGGTCTAAGGAGTAGAGTGGGTTTGATGCAGTGTGTCTACGCTTGTGTCTAATTATTTTCTTTGAACTTTTTGCCTTATTTTTGATCGCTCAAAAGTATCAACCAAGTCATCCAGGAATGTTCTGGTAGGGTACGCCGGTTCGTCTTCGGGAATCGACGACTTTTTCGAACTCTTCATGCCGGTCTTCTGCCCGTGTTTAAGGCCGTCATAGCACAGGTCCTTTGGTCTGGGAATCTTATTTAAAGCTTTCTGTACCATAGAGTCTGACTCCAAGACCTGCCACGGAGACCAGGTTCCGTTGTAGTTTTTGGGATTCGCGGCTGCTTCTCGATCAGGGTTCAAAACTGCCTTGCCTTGTCGCTGTAGTTGAATGAGACGTTTGAACATCACGGCGGCTCTTTGATGCTTGCGCAAAAAGAGATTATCGTACTCACAAGGATCTAAGGACAAATATAAACATGTTTTGCTGAGTTTGGAATACTAGGGCCTGAGGCCTAGCTTAGTCTAGGTGCCCAGTCATGGATGCTCCAGCTCGGGCAATTACATGAATGCAGCTTTTTCCCTTGTGCCCGGAATCGCAGTCCCTGGACACGGGTTTGGTGCGGGGAGCTGGTGGGTGGTTCCTAGGCTATGACTCCTTAAAGATTTCAGGGCATGAATTGGCCGGGGGTAAATTGTCTGTAGAAATGCACTCCACAGGTCCAATGGTTCTGAACACTGTTGGGTCTGAACAAGCATTTCAGTCCCCGGGGCAGAGCGCCTGGTTTCGTCAGTTCTTGTCTCTTGTGTATTGGGTGGCGTGGTAGCCTGGGACTGGTTGCATGAGGAGGGGATTTATTTTAGTCATGACTAGAGCTTAATTTTATACGACAGAGCCTGGTCGTCTGCGCATTGCGTTTGAACTGACTAGCTTATGTATGTATTATTTTCAGAAAGGGTTAGTACGACAGGTGACAAACTACGGACTCCATTATTCATGCTCACACCGTCAGATTGCTTCCGAAAACATATCTAAAATTAAACGAAATTCAAGGGAAGTTATCAATCTTACTATGACCGGCTCCCGCCTTTCAGTACCTTTGTCAATATCGTATAAACACGGTGATTGAGATGGGTCACAGTCAAATGTTGAATCTCTCTTTTCAAATTTTGTACACATCACTTCGGCTCCGGGCAGTACATTGATCTTCAACACTTCGTCGTCATCATCCGGATCCCGCCGAGCTTGAACACGTTGATACCAAGACGAGTAAAAGTTCATGTCCTGGTTCACAATCAACTTGTACTTGCCCATCCGTATGGCTGCGGTCCGAGAGATTGGATCAATATTGTGAAGAACCTCTCGCCGGGGGGACTGCTTACTGAAGGACAGTGTATCCCACATGTTGTATCCGTCTAGTTTGGTATTGATGTCGTCCATATCCCCTCCTGCGGCGTGATACAACGTGGGCAGCCAATCAGTTACGTGCATCAATTCGTCACTGACTCGTTTCGTGTCGACCAACAGCCTGCTGTGGATGAATGACAGGCCACGCACTCCTCCCTCCCACAGAGTGTTTTTGCCTCCTCGCAGAGGGTAGTTGCATCCCCAGTTTCTAAACGGAAAGAGCGGGAACGAGCATAGAGTATTTAGTTCTGTTTTTACAATGGAAAAGAAACATCCTCCGAGTGCGAAAGAACGGATTGCAAGCCATCTATAAGAACCAACCAAAACCTGAATAAAATACAACTTTACGACCTTTCGGTTAGTATCGAGGCCACAACCCTTGGATTCTTGCCAATTGCTCTGCCACGTGAACATAGTTCTGTCAACACAAATGCGTTTTCTATTGTTTCCTTTTTCACCTAATAGTACATCCCCATGGACGGCGGATGAGTAATGTGGCAGGCTGACGTCATGCGAATAGGGTACAAAGCCATCTCTGGTCATAGGTAATGAAGGGGGACACTAGTTAACATATGATCTCTAAGATTGTATCTGGAACCAAGATGGCCGATGTATCGTTGTCCCTTAAATCTCAAGGGATTTATTACAAACCATCAATACATTTTACAACTTTGTAACTGCACCAAGGGTATCCCTGGGAAAAACTTGATAATCAGCCCGCTGACCAAAATGTTTACCAACCGATGTTATACACCTTACTTTTCCATTCCGTTTGGCGCTCCTCCGTTATCAGTAGTAAACACAATTATTGTGTTATCGTAGATTCCCTTTTTCTTCAATGCCTCGGTGACCTTTCCAACAGACTCGTCTAAAGAACTGACCATGGCAGCGTAAGTCCTTCGATCCTTATTCGGAATATGCTTGAATTTCTGCGAAAATTTAATGACATGTCGTTTTATTCAGATGCTGGGACATCAGCTACTTTGTTAAATACAGTTTTAGTAACAGGATACTTAAACTTCCCGATACTGATCATATAACACAACGATAACAGTATGTTGTCTAGTAATTCCATTATTTTAACTAGTCATCTAACATTAGGACGTGCAATTGCTGACCTTTATGAGTCCTTTCGGCGCCTGTAATGGGGCTTCTTTGTTTGCTGTGTGCACAGCTTGATGGGCGAGATAAATAAACAAAGGATTTGATACGTTGTGGCTCTTAATAATGTTTACTGTTTCTTGAGTAAACATATTGGTTGCGTAGTGATCTGTTTGATCAGTAACAATCTGACCACAAAAGAGAACAAAATATTAATTGGATATAACAAGAGGTTTTCGTGGATAATCTCTGAGAAGAATTTGTGCATAAGTGTATCTATTACTGAACGAAACAAATATTAAGCGTTGTTAATTATGTGAGCTGAAACAAACGAGAATGAATCAGCACGTAATTGTTAATTATGGTCCTAAACCTTGCCGTTTCTTCTCAGATCCAGTCCCCAATACTCTTCGTGTGCGATATGGTCCCAGTAATCTTCATGGTCATTATAGAATCCAAAAAATGTTTGAAACCCTCGTTTTTCAGGCGTGTATTCCTTTTTAAAGAATCCAAGATGCCACTGATAAAGAGAAAAGAAGTGTTGATTATTCTAAACCCATATCAAGCTTGTTCTAATTTATTTTTATAACATTGCGTGCACGGGTGCAACTCAATTTGCAGTTCACCTATGTCTGTCTGCCCGCCATCTCATTGTCTTTCACTCTTTATCATCTTTCACTCCGACGAAAGGCCTTCGCTCGAAACGTTAAATAAAAACGTTAAATAAAACGTTCTCGCTAACTCTTTTTCTGTCTTCCTTTCTTTCTTCCTTTCTTTCTTTCCTCCTTCCTTCCTTTCTTTCTTTCTTCCTTCATTTCTTTCTTTCTTCCTTCCTTTCTTCCTTTCTTTCTCCCCTCCTTTCTTTCTTTCTTTCTTCCTTCCTTTCTTTCTTTCTTTCCTTCTTTATTTCTTTCTTTGTTACAATGTGCCTATGTTTGTCTTCTGTCGGTCTGTCTGTTTCTGCCAGGCAGCTTTTGGTACCAGGTTCACGCGGTATGTGTACTATAACTTCAGCCGTACAGTACCTTTCCAATGCCGTGAGTAGCATACCCCAGGGGCCTCAGATATTGCGGTATAGTGACCTGGTCGAGCGGTAGGCCGTATGGCTGGGTGCCAAATATCGAACCATGTTGAAGACCTGTCAAAAGAAATAGTCATAGTCATGTACCTGTCGAAGAACACAAGTTAGTGGCCGAAAGCTCGTCGAAATAAATTATAATCTTGGTCAGAGTACGTCTCCAATCATTATGCCTCTACCTGACCGCGCATCATCAATATTTGCAAACGTTCCTTTCCTAGTAAAATATAAATTTTCCTCAGTTTTTTTTTCAGCTATCCTCTGGAAAAGTTAGATTTGATGGGTTTTCAGCTTGTTTAAAATTTGTTTCCTCATTTTGCATCTAATCTTAAATAGCACTTATGTAGGAATCTGAATTAATTCTAGCTTTATCTTGACGAAAGAACTGCAGAGACTGTCGTCTTAGCTTTTAGATAAAGTCGATTGCAATGCAGATAACTATATTTTAACAAAACAGAATGCTCAACAGTAGAGTCGAGATATGTAGTACAGTTAACAAGTTATCTAACAGAACGAGTAGTTTACTGAACTAACGATTTTCTTTTGAAGATAGGCATCTTACCTAGATTTACCGGGTGTTTACCAGTGAGCATAGCTGCTCGTGTCGGCGTACCAGTTGGTGAAACATAGTAACTATTTAAAATTACTCCGTCGTTTGCGAGCTTGTCGATGTTGGGCGTAAAGATCTGGTTCGAGCCATGGAAACTCACGTCGTCCCATCCCTGGTTTGATTTGAAAGAAATAATGTAGTTGAGCAGATCGCGTGCATTTAACAAGATGGTTCGATACCCCAAAAAGTGCGATTTTCATTACATATTTTTTTGCAAACTAATTTGATGTACATGTAGTACTGCTTACTGACATAAACATTTATATTTTAGGGTCATATTTGAGAGAGTAATGAAGCGAAAATTCAGTTTTCATCATCATACACTGCCAACGTCGAGCGTCAATTGCTGGCCAGAGAAGAACTCAAATTCAGCTTAGGTGAATCTTTCTTTTGACCTTTTTGGGACAAGTTCGTCTTGAAATTTTCTCGTTTTGATACAATTTTGCTGAGATAGTTATTTCCGTGTAGACAGAACAAGTTCAGACGTTCACCAAATAGTAAAACATTTCCAAGTGACAAATAACTTGATTTAACAGCACACATAACTATGTGTAGTAAACGTTTGAGACTCACTACTGACATGATTAAGTGGCTTACCTTACTACGGTATATTTGGTACTAGACATTAGCATATATGCACATGCATCGATTAAAATTCCGTATATTCTACGTGTATAGGTTATTTACTGAGACTGGGGGTGAAAACTTGTTCAGGGTATAAACAAGTTGTCTCCCGAGGTGGAGGTATATAACCATCGTATATATCACGATATGGAAGAGGCAAATATACCTAGTTATGTCAAGAGAGGGGTGTCTTTCGTGATAAAAATTATCTTATATACCTATCCCTAACAGAAACATAATATTTGATTTACCAAATCGTCTGCCACGATGATTACAATGTTTGGTCTTTTATTCTTACGCAGGCATTTCTTCGACGAAGACAGAGCAAGGGTAACCAGCGACAATCCAAAAAGTATCCTGCGTGAAAGAATCATACAACAGATCAAGTATTGCCCCATGGTTACCGTGGCCGTGCAAAAAGGTAAATGGGGACTGCCCACATATAATAAACGACGTCTTGCCGCGTTGTTTAAGCGGTCTATCATCCAACTTGACTTGCAACTGCAGTTTGACAACTCGGGTTTGTCAACCTTTGTTTGTCGTGTGAAGACGCCGAAAGAGTTTGCCAAATCTTTTCATACCCTCTCAAATGACCCAAACGAAGCACTCACGAGTGTCTAAATGATATATTCTGACACTCGAAAATTTCCTTCACCCAATATAAATATATATATCATTTCATGTTACTGAGTGTTAATGCCAAATATTCCTCGAAGCACTCACGGTCGGCTTCGTTGAAAGTTTCGGATAAGCATGCGTTTTAAACCAAATGTATAACTTGTCATATAAAACAAAACATATACCGAATAAAATCATCTTGTGAAACTCAAGATATGAGTAAAAAACAAGAGAGAATGTT
>JBAHVQ010000251.1:466173-486695 GCA_036872915.1 Nanipora kamurai | reverse complement strand
ATCTTGAGTTTCACAAGATGATTTTATTCGGTATATGTTTTGTTTTATATTTCTTCAAATTATCGGCTGGCTATGGTATAACTTGTCACTGCTACAGTCATAGTGACAAATTTCGATGGGAAAGTTAAAACAGTCTCCAATTACTGTTATTGCCAGAAAGACAAGCACGATGAGTTTATCTTCCATTCAGCTCAGTGTTCTTTCCGTATGGATAAACATGGTCAGCGAGTCGGAAGAGACAGTGCGAACATCCTGTTCTAGGAGTACAACATTGATACTGGGTCGAGGGATTTCGGTTGAACGTGTGATCGTTGCTAAGCGAGGTTATTTTGTATAATTCGGGTGATCTTATACACTTTTAATTCTAACGATTGAAATTTCAATCTATTCGCCCCTAATTCCAGTCTTTCTGATTTGATTTTAGGGATCAAACATTCAAGATTGGTTATCAACCTTTTACCAAACAGCAACTTCAATGATTGAAATTTGCGACCTTTTTGAATTAAGAGAGTAGTTCTACATGGACAAATTTAGTCATCCTTTAGGTGGATCTGCGTTATGGCGCAGTCTCTGCGCAATCAAAGTATAATTGATTGACTCATTAACAGTTACGGGTGTCTTTACTGAAAAACTAAAGAAATCTCGTCTCCCTTCATTAACACTGAACTACCTGCGACGAACTATCAGTAGCAGATTGTATGTCACTAAGTAAAATTTAGGTTAAACATACGATAAAGAAACAATGTCATACAAGACCATTAATACATATCCCCAACATTGATCAATAAGTACAATGTTCTCGAAGCTAGAACTTCGTAAGTAATGAAAACCAAATGTGTTTACCTACCCAAATTTAGACGATAGCCACGCCATTTTAATCAGCCGAAAGATTTTTCAGTTTTCGTCCAACTCTGATCATTCCTCTTAGGCTTCTAAAGCTTATTGTAAACCCAAAATTTATTTTCCCATCCTTTTTCGTTGTCCTTAAAACGGGAAAGCGGTTAAAGCTTACGAATTAGGAAAAATCGGCTGACCGCTTTAACACATGGTACCAGTTCATTGAATTACAGTTATACATTATTGAGTGAGCTGGTATCGTCGGTCAATCGTTCAAACAATCTTCATTCTCTGATTTTCAATTCCAGTAGTCGATTAACGGTAGAGGTGACTGAAGATGTTTGATCGACCACGGCCCGATTGTGTAATACTATACTGAATATGCTGAACACAAATTTGGGTTCATGTCGAAACTTGGTGTATATCAGACGACCAGGGAACGTTCGTCAAGCTCGTTATCTCACAAAAACGGTTTCTGAGCCTCAGACGGGAATTGAACCCGCAACCTTTTGATGTCTTCGTCTGTTGTGTAATGCTCATCATTCACGTTTTCATTGCTTGCCGGGTGATTAAAATGTCGGTCAGTCCTTATTAACTGATCCTTATTGGCAGAAATGCAGCTCTGATCACTATTCAACTTAATCAACTTTTTATACAACCGGCCAGAGCTTAGTAACTCGAGTTCAGATTTTCATGATGGCAAGTCAGGATTAGAGGCCACCTTGAAAAAATTTCATCGGCACATTTCGTCAGAAAAGACTATTTTTCCCCCCTGCTTTTTTACCTTTTTGTCCTCCAGTTGGCTTATTATCAGGCAGTCAAATAAATGTTCGTGGAAATGTTTGAGACGACCTTGCAAGAAGTTATCTTTTTCAATAAAAGACCTAGTAACGAGGAAACCTTGGCCGCAGACACCGTGTCTGCCTCCTGCAATGCAACATGGGAATATAGCACCCAATCCCTGCGCACCTCGTTTCCTTCTTATGTTAGCATGTCTGCTTCGAAATCTACGTTGAAAATGAAAATATGACTATGTTGTCTTGTTTTTCAAATTTTCTCCAATGAGAACGGTGTCTTCGGATACCTGGAACCCAACCGACAGTATCTATGCCAATGTTTGTCATTAAAGGGACGCTAAAGGAGAATAATCAGTGCATCAAACGTCCCGGTTCTGTTTTGGTTAGCTGGTGCATATTACTAATCAATTGCAAAGCTTCGCTCCAAAATGTCCAGACATGAAGGTAAAACAATTTCATAGGTATCGTAATACACCAGATTGCGTCTGTAGAAGGTTAATTGTGCCGAGAAGATGAACGTTTTTAGCAGTGTTTTTTTATTATGGGTGTTAAATACTGTGAATGTAAGCGTGTTAGGTGAAATGGCTTCTGTCGGACGTCGGATAATGATGATTTATAAAAGTGTAACATATTTGTTACTCGACTAACTTTGTATACATGTTATCTGGCACTTCTGTGAGTAATCCATTTAAGTTTAATGGAACGTTTATTTTTCTTAATATTAATGTTTTTCTTTTGAATTTTACGTTAAGTTTACTACGGTCAATCATGGTGTACAAAATCATGTGTCAGTTCTACCGTACTATCTTTTGAGCATTTTTTGTCGTAATTCACCCTGGCTTAGGCCTTGTTTGCCAGAGCTTCTAACGTCACGTAAGATGTTCGCACACCGAAAAACATTTGTGCAGTTACAATGCCGTGAACCCGGCTGTGTCTACAGCATTCTTGCCATAAACGTTCACGTGTCTCCTGGATAGGAAGCAAATTATCTTTACACAGACAAACGGGTGTCACAAGTGAAATTAAAACGTTTTATTTTCAGTGGTATTTTTTAAGTAATGCTGGTTGGTATTCTTGTTTACAGGTGATGTTGACTAGTACTTTGATTTGCAAGGAAATAGTTGGGTATCCCTGACTGATTCCATACTTCATTCTGCATGTTGTCAAACCCATTAAATTAAAAAGAAATGTGAACAACCTGTGCCTTTTTTAGTGTTATGTTTTTTTGACATCTTGTTTTATGTAATGATAACTATACAAACAGATGACGTTTTGCACTGACTAGCCAACTTGTTGCTGCTGCTTCACTAAGTTATTTCTGATGAGTTAGTCATGGTTACAGTTATGTTTAGATATGGTTACACTGATGCATCATCTGATACAACAACAGGTTCTATTAGGGAATATTATAATTTTCACAATCAACTTGACATTATGCTTGATGCAGAATATGTATTCTAGAATGTGTAGCAATAATTTTAAAACTCTCTATCATCCAAATTATTATTTATCTCTGGTATTTGTCACATGTTCAAAGAGTGCTGTCCAGCCTGTCTCTAATCAAGCATGATAGGTTTTCTCCAGTTGCTCTGGTGTCCTCCTGTAGTAACACTGGAGCCCTGAGGGGTGGCCCTCACTGGACCTCAAGGGAGTACAACTTGGGCAGCTGATAGGGTTATGCAGTATAAATAAGGGGATACCTTAATCCTGCCTTTTGGTTTGGATGACCAAAGAGAATAAAAAATGGTATCTTAGGGGCTTCTCACTTTTAAGCTAATATCTGTTTCTTGTAACAATTATGCCAACCCTTACATGTTTATCATGTTGTTGTTTACACCGTATTTGTTCTAAAAATGATTTAATTGTAATATATTTATTTTCTGCACCTTTATGTCTATTATATTTTATGTCATCAACCATTGGGAAAGATCTAGTAAAATAGTTTACCTCTTTGTTATGATTGAGGCAAAATACGGACTTACTCTTGCAAGAAACTTGATCTGGAGGCTTTCAGATAATGAAATAGAAGCAAGTTAACTATGGCTGGTGTAGTACTTGCTGTAACAGGGTTGGTAGCCTGTACCTTTGTGGTTACTGTAAACTGATTTTTCAAGTTTCTGTTAAAGAGAGGTAAATATATCTCAACTTGGAGCTACTTTTGTTGGGGGATAATCCTGTTTCAGGATATTTTACAACTTCGGATTTTGTTTAGACACAAACTGTTTATTAACAATAAGTTCATGTATATCCAGTAGGAATAAACTACCATACTACTTTGTTTCCCTGTTACACACTAGCTGATCACTTCTATACATTATTAAGAAATCCAATTCTACTTTAATTAAAATGTTTCCCATTGATAAGGGTCAAGCTAATTACAGTATTTTGGTTTCATCTAATACAAACAAATGCATCAGCTTCATAATCCTGTTTTTTTTTTTTTACTTTGCAGGGGTTAGTTGTGACTCCTGCAATAAGAATAACTTCAGAGGGAAAAGGTTCAAGTGCCTGGTTTGTTATGACTACGATCTCTGTGCTCAGTGTTACGACAGTGGAGCAGCCACTACGAGACACACTAAGGATCATCCCATGCAATGCATACTAACCAGGGCTGATTTTGGTAGGTAAAGTAGACTATAAGAGAACTAAAATGGCATATTTCAGTTTTGTTTCAAAGCAAATAGCACACCTACATTTCATTGCATGTCTACATTTGTACAAATTTGCTATTACTTCTACATAACATTTGATTAGGTGATCAGTTTTGAAAACCTTTTATCCCTATTTTCCTCCCTTCAGTAACATAGTAATGACATAGCAGGGCTTGAAAGTGCAATCAGTTGTTGGTCAATTATTCCCTTCTCAATATCCTTGTTCGTTTTTCTCCTATTTCTTCTCCTTCCCTTCTCCACTTTTTTCTCTCTTTCTCCTTCCTCTTTGTTTTCTTCCACTCTCTCCTGCTCCTTAATGTATTGATACAATCATGATCAAACCACAAGTCTTAAAAAGATTAACCTAATGAAGTTTACATGTCATCTTAACAATATGCAGATGTAACAGGGCTGCAATCAGGGTTTCAGTGTGTTCAGAATAAAAAAAAAGTTATACTTTTCCAAATGGTTGGTGGCAAAGACATCTTCCAGGAAATATTTTCCATTTAAGTGGTACAAAGAGAATCTAAAATGCATTTCATGGCAAAAATATTGCATAAAGGACACAATTATTTGTGAAAAGGAAGTGGAATAATTTGCCAGAATAGAAAAACTTTTCCCACAGATGGGAGGGAAAATTGCCCCCCAGCTTGATTGCACCTGTGGAATGTTACTTAAGTAGCAAATTATGTACATTCAATTGCATAATGTAAATTTACAACATTCATTCATTGATGGTATACACTATCAAGACTTTGGCCGTATACATGTTACTGTACTTAGCCCTGACCTTCATGCTGAGTCGATCTAGCACAACTGTTAGAGCAGATTTTTGTGAACACCTTGCTCTTTATGAAAAAGTTGAACTCATGAGATTCAGTTGGGATAACCTGCAGTGCAGATATTTAATAGGGACAGTTGTAAAAGATAGTTAAATGATAGTGAAGAACTATTCAATCTTTTTTTTTTTTAAACTGGCATTTACATAATTTTTTCAGCTGTGTTGGACTTCACTAGCATTATTTGTTTTGTTGTTCTAAGGTACATGCCGGTATCTTCATGATTTAATTCCTTCCATATTGGCTCTGCCTTTTTTAGAGTTGTATTATGGAGGGGAGGCACTGACTGTCGACCAACCACAGTCATTTTGTTGTCCATTGTGTGGAAAGTTGGGTCTAACTGAAAGTGGACTACCAGAACATGTGAGCTCAGAGCATCCAGAAACATCTTCAGAAGTTGTAAGTGACCTCAATTTTTTTCTGCTTCACTTCCTTTGACTTGCTATTCATCACCAGTAGTCTTATGGAATGCATAAACATAACCCCGTCTGGAATGTTTCTCTTCCTTAGGTTTTGTTTATCTGCATTAAAGAATTAATTGCGTAGAATTTCTAATGAATATCCAATGTGAAATACGAACCGATGTCAATCAAAGAACATGCCATTTCACTTTCATTAGAAGAAATTGGCATTAAGGGCTTCTGCTCTGGGCTACTTCATTTGTATCATATCAAAACATCCCTTGCCATGAACCTCCTTTTTCTGAATATCTGTGAGATAATGATGTTAATGCTACTCCGAGTTTTCTCTACTTGTCGGGTATGGTTCGTCGCTCGGAGTAGCATTAACATCATTATTCTTCACCCGAGTTCATCTTCTACTCTAGCATCTGTGAGATAAGTTTACGCATAAAACAGTTCTGTTAGTGTACGAATCCGTTCAGCATTAATAACATTCAGACTCTGTGATTCAATATCAGAGGAATAACTGCAGTTTAGATGAAACTCTTTTTAATCTTTCGCGTTACTTTTTGTTACCAGCTGTGTTTCGTTCACTTTAGGTGTGTCCAGTTTGTGCAGCCTTGCCTGGTGGGGATCCCAATCACGTCACAGATGATTTTATCGCACATTTGACAATGGAACACAGAACACAGTCGATAAGAGACTTCATATCCTTTTGAGTTAGCTCGAGTGAACATTTCACCAAATCCAGACAGCCAATTTGCACCAACGGTAACAGCTGTACAACTCCCTCCTTCTTTGCCTTTTCCAGTGTACCACAAAATAGCATGAAACGGTCGCGCTGAGATCTCGTACAAAACAAATTATACAACTTTGAAAAGGTTGCTCCAAGTATTGATGAATCCGCATGTCTGTAAGGCCAGTACCGAAATTTATTATATGGCTAAGCTTGTTATCCGGTCTCTATGTGAAATGACGCGCGCTGATTAATTGCGTGCAGTACGTTTTTCGTACAGACCGTCAACTTTTGGTGGGAAAATGTCCGAGCTGATTTGGATACTAACAAACCAGTTTTTGATTCGTTTATTTAAGGATGTACTACAACAAATCGCTTATTACTGAGTTCAATCTTTTCCGTAATGATTTTAAGCAGACAAAAAAAACGAATACGAAAACTTTAATAAATATTCGATATATACGCGGATGAATAATTGTAAGCAAGTGTACATATGTGTGTAAGTACATATTGGGAATGACAAGTGTTACACCTTCAAGCATTATTCTTGCAGCGGAAGTCGACTACTTCGGGAACTTCGCCTGATCTTAATGATATCAAAAAGATCCTTATTCAATATCGCGTTGCACTTAACACTTTACACGCGCTACCGTAGTCTCTTTGTTTTCTTTAAGTCGCAACAGTTCTTCTACGTTGAACCTCTGTTTCTCCTCATATTTATCCTTGACTTCTTCCTAAGATGAACCAACAGGTAGCCGTGTACGGCGCATGCTTCACGGTGGGCGCAGCCTGGGACAAGCGCGTGCTCGTCGCACAACTAATCAGAATTTCGGCAACTCGACGTCCACCACGCCGCAGTTCAACTCAAGCTCGGCAGCCGTTCGGGACACGATCGATCCCATTGCCGAGCTCTTATCACAACTCTCCGGCGTACGCCGAAGTGCGCAGCAATCCCAGCAATCAGTGCAGTCCCAGCTGCAACTTCTGCAGCAACAATTACAATTCGAAAGGCAGCAAGTGCAGCAAACGAGAGAAAGATTAGAACGGTTACCAAGACGACCGACGAATTCTGCTGCTGCGTCGGCAACCCCGACGGCCGTGTCAGCACGTCAAGAAAATTCTTCGTCGATTAACTCCGGCTTCCTTCTTACTAGGTAGGTCCAAAATCTTAAGCATCGTTCTGATGTACCGGCGTCCTGGGGATGAGTGGGTCCCAAGTCTCCTAATACTTAATTACCCATCATTCAGAAGCTTTGACCCCCAATTCTTAGGTGATCCATGTAGCCGACAGTTTCAGGGTTACAACAGGGTCTGGACTAAGAGTAGGAGTAAGATTAAGGTTTACGATAAGGGTTAGGGTCAGGATTAGGGTTAGGATTAGGGTTAGGATAAGGGTAGTATTAATGGTAGGATTAATGGTAGAATTAGGGTGAAGATTTGGGTTCCATTTGGGTTAGGGTAAGGGTCAGTGCACGTAAGTACCTTTATTCCTGGGCTGATCATTCCCTTCCAGGGATAAGTGACCCGGGGCGCTCGTCCTCGAAGGTCATTTATCCCTATGACTCCGGCACGTCCGAACTATGCTTCACTGAGGTAACCTGTTTTTATAGTTGGTAGTTTAAGATTCACGTTCGTACAGCGAACGACAAACGGCAAGCGAAGTTAAAACTCTTTTTGAATAAGATATAACAAAAGAAAAGGGAATTCTCACGTTAAACCAAAACGCTAAATAACCATCATGACTTTAAAAAAGGAAGACGCAAGATGATGAGTGTCCGAAGAGACAACAATTTTGCCTTGTCCGGGGCTCTCGAACGCAAAGAGAGAAGCTCGATTCAACTATGATCTCATAGAAACTGAGAGAGAATAATCTAATTGTTTTAGTAGTTACTAATTCATTTTTAATAATTTTTCAAACTTGTTATGAAAAATTTGGTATGAAGATTGTTTTCCCCGAAAATCGTCGGCTTTATTTCGTTAATCGTCGCTACTCGATATTTGTCCAGCGGTAAATGTCGAGTAGCGTAGCCAATTAGACTGTGGCATTTGCATTAAATTATTAGTAAGTTTCTAGTCATGTAATATTGAAGTCTTCGACTGTTTGTCTTACCATGGCACATCACGTTTCTTCCGAATTTTTCGCTCCATTAAATGTTGTACGAAGACAACAGGACAATGTCTTTATCTTCCTCAGGCCACCATGTCGTTTAAGTCTCTCTTTTTCTTTCTTTTATTTTTCCAAGGTGCTATGAGAACGAATTATCTGAGAATGAGCAAGCCGAGCTCGAAGAAAGAAGAGCGAACAGAAGTCTGTTCGTCCAAGACCTGCTGGTTTCCACTCTCGAAACGGCCAGCACTTCACAGGGTGAACTTGAGGGGGACTTGGAAAACGATACCGAGAACACTTTGAGCACGGCGGCTGACACGGATACGCGAGAAGGAGACCAGCTTGTCGCGCATGGAGAAAACGCGCTCGCGAACGACTTGGAGTTGATTAATTTAGAAGATGAAAATGACAAGGAATTATAGCCATGTGTAATCGCCTGTCCCGCCAGATGTCGCTGAGGAATTAGCTTTTAGGACTGATTTCGTGAAATTCTTAAAATGTTTTCGTGTTTTACGTGGACGCTATTCGTGAATGCGCAAGCTACTGAATGGGCACCCACGAGGTGCCTCGAGGCCGAAAGAGAAAGCTCGTTTTTCATATCGGTTTTTCTAGCTCTCTTGTCTCCTTGCTATTTCTCTGGTCTTGCAGAGGATTTCTTTCCCGCCAAACAACCGCAATTTTACTCGCACGACTTTTTACCAGATGAAATTATATAAGATTACATTATTTCACAGAATCAAAAGAAAATAGAGATTCAAATCCCAGGATTTAAAGGAGGGTGGATTACTCATAAAGTGTGGCCTAATGTTGCTTTGATATCTCGGAAAGACAACCTAGAAAATTATTTTCTTGGAGTACAGTTGTTTATAATTATTTAACTGTGTTTTTCTTGTTTACTCATTGGGTATGAAGAAGATCCTGTCCAAGGACTAAGTAATGAAACTGTAATCTCACATTATCTTGGGTTCTCGGAAACTAGCGCAGCTGGAAACTTCCTCCGGGATTAATTTTTTTTATCATAACTCATTGGGTAATAAGATCTTCGGCAGGGTCTAATGTTGCTGCCAGGTGTTGTTTTTGGCATCTCGGGAAATCTTCGTTGAAACTTTTTTTCTTTCTCTGGACGCTTTATGATTAAAAAATCAGCTTCCAGTATACCACGCAGCTTTTTGGGTTTTCGAGAGCGATTCCTAAATGGCGAACATTGATCTGGACTCGAGCTTCCGATTGATTTTGCGCTGTTTCCGAACTTCTGTTTGTTCACAGTCATGGACAAATGGGAGTTAACCAATGAATAGTTTAACTTCTTGGTGACTTCATGAGGGCTCTCCTCTTGGAGTTGAATCGTCTTGGGTTAGCCAGAGTAAAGTGCTAAAGTCGTACGGTTCGATACCGAATCACGCAGTCACGAGGGAGTTAATATGGGAATTCTAAAAATCGCAAGTGGTATTGGAGTTATTTTGTAAACCATATTCTTTCATTGACGAGAAAGGCGATAGACTTACTTCTTACTCTCCCTCGCTGCCGCTTTATGTGACGTCACTGAACTCTTCACGTGCGGATGCTTACGCCATGACCAGTCAATCAAGGCTTGGTTTACAAAATCCGAGAACGTCAAGTATTGATTGAAATTGCCCATGCTCCTCAAGCTTGTAGACTCAGAACATTTATCTTAGTCCCTGACGGGAATCGAACCCATAACCTGATCGCCAGTGGGATGCTCTAACCATTGAGGTACATGGACTCAGATGGTAAAACGAGGGTTAGTATTTTTACTGGTTCGTAGTGCGTACTGCTAAGTGCAGTCATGTAATCCACGTTAATGTGGATTACATCTAAGTCCACGTAGCTCCATGGTTGGAGCATCTCGCCGGCGATCAGAAGGTTGCGGGTTCGATTCCCGTCAGGGACTCCGATAAATTTTCTGAGTTTTCAAGTTTGAGGAGCATGCGTAATTTCGATCTATATACACCAAGCTACCACATGTCGCACAACATTTACCAGTATTGTCCTCAAGTATTTCCACAACTACAAACCCAAAAATCTCAGAAGTTGTTACGGTATTGTTGGCTGAAGACGACCTAAAAAAAAAACAGTACAATATTGCTTGAATTTCGAAATATTTATTTTGAGATGACATGGAGATTGGCTCGTGATCAATGGTTTGAATTAATCTAACGCTTCCAGCAGCTGAACACGTATGTTTTTTTATTCAAATGCCATTTTCCGATAAAGCATTTTTTTGACTTCACGAGGACGCCATGGCTCCAATTGCGCAAGAAATCCAGGTTTACGGTTCCGAATTTTTACATCGCTGGATCTAATTCTACGCTCATGCGGGCACATACGATATCCCCAAGGAAATGTTTGCTTTGAAAATTGAACAAAGTGTCCCCTTTGCTGTGTCTAACATTTAACAGTATGTAAATTTTTCTTGATGAAATCGCCACGGGTGCTGAGAATGAAGCATCGAATCTTTTATGTTGCTACCACCTGCCGTCATCCTCTCGCCGTATTTGGCAGATGTTTTGATATAACTACCCACTACCAACATTTATTTTTGTCTTTATTCGTTGTGATGGCGATATGGAGGCGACATGATAAGAAGTCGTGTGAGTCATGAAACATCCTAAAGAACTACCTTGAGATTTGGACCTGTTTTAACTTTATCACTGTTCAATGGTTTCGTCATTTAACTATCCAATTCATTAGAGCTTTATCTGTGAGAAGGTGCTTTGGATCATTCCTTTTGACACTAATACTCAGCGAAATAATGAGTAAGATTTTCCGAAGGCGTGGATTAGCTTTACTGTCAGGTATACTCGCTCTTCTTGCTGCAGCTGTTGTAATCACATCGCTAGTGAATGACCCACATAAACCTCACCGAAGGCCGTGGACTTCTTGGGTTCAGGCGAACTTGAGTCTTACAATAAATGTAAGTGGAGCCAGCCGTGTTCTGCCTAAAACTGGTTGGAAATATTTCGGTATATTTAAAGGATACAAAGAGAAGAGCTACACTGGCCTCTACGAGGGACTTAGGATCGAGTACTTCGAAGGTAAGAATGTAACAAAGGGCGAATTTCTTTGTAAAATGTTCTGTGTATACTGACACGAGTTACAAAAAGACTTGGCAGTTGATTAGATACTTAATGAGTGTGTGTTGCAGATATTAAACTTGATTGATAAACATACAGAACTGAAGTCTACGTGACTTTAGTGGACAAAGCAGGACAGGAAGCCGAAAGGTACAGGACTGTTATAAGACTCTTAGTTATTTAGAATGACGTATAACTCCATCGATAATCTGTCGCCATTGTTGTAGAAGTAGTACCGTCCTCCATTGTAAAACTCCCCATAAAAATTCACCGCTATATCCTTTCAGTCTCAATTGCAGAGTTAATTTTTAATTCACTGTCCGTGCTTACTTCTTAAACATTGTCTTCCTGAAGTATTTGTGATATTCCAACATTTTTTGACGACGGTTTGAAATTTAGTTGCTATGGTAATGAGTTCTGACAACAAAGGAAACGGCTTAGTATCTTTTTTTGCTCTGTGTTTAGATTTTCCTTTCACAAAAACTTTCCAACGTAGGTTATTTCTGGGATAACTGTTGAATAATCCTCCACGTTTTTAATTCAAATCTTTTACAAATCTAGCTACTTAATTCAAATCTTTTTTTTGAGTTGTAATTCGTATATTTGCTAGTCAACTATTTATTTCTAGGGGCACAAATTTGCCAATTTTTAAAATAACTGTGATGTATTGTCAATAGAGCCAAGTAAAGTTAAGTCAAAGTAAAGTTAGAGAACTATTCAACTATATAATTTTGAACTATTTTGTGTTATTTTAGCTATTTCATCAGGCTATTTTATGGAAGAAGTAGAAAACATTTTCCCCATGTTCCCGTCGAGTTACAGCATTTCCTGTCAAAGTTGGGGTATTAGGGTATATGAGCTGTTCGGGGCACAATTGTAATGCATGCCTCTCAACTTTGTGACCAGGGTTCGATTCCGGTTTCATGCAGTGTTCTGGAATATTAAATGAGCATAATATATAGGGACATATGTATGACCTGAAGCCCATAGCAATGAAAAGATTTCTGTACCTTCCTCAATTAACTGTAACACCAATTGAAAATAGTATTAAGCTAGCATAATCTCATGTTCGTTTCTTGAACTTGTTGCTTTACTATCAGACCAAAATTCTCTCGTTTTTTGGTGCCTCTGCTTTGCTGGTGCCCTAAGCATCTGCTTAGTCTGCTTGTCGGATAATATCTATGTCTATGTCATTGTTCGTTTCTACGTCTGCATCCGTACAAACTCCAAAATTTATCAATAAGTGATGAGGAAAATATACGAGATATAAATGTTTAATCAGGGCCTATAAATATGATAAAGAACCAATTAATTATACTACATGAAGAAAATTCGTTTCATGTGATTGAGTGTAGATGCCTAACGTATCCCAACCATACCTTCGATTCATACATCCGTGTGTAACGGGCCGAACTTAGAGAAAACCTGACACGAACACCTTGAGATCTAGTCTAAGTCTGTTTTCATTATCATTCGTGCATACCCTTATATATTTCCCTTTTGCTGTTCAATATCTATCAACATAACTATTCACTCTGATTACAACAATGTTACACATGCATCCATACACCATACATATCCGTACATCTACAGATCTATGTATTCTTTACATCTATACATCTATATATCTATATATGAGTATTCAAACCATTACAAATAAGATTACAAAAAATTGAGGGACACATTCCAAGTTCCCAGGATCATGTATCGGATGGTGGTAGCCAGTTGCATTTTACTTATAATCAAGTAACAGGTATCATTTGGGCCACATGAAAGCCTTACTTTAGATAACTCACATTAGGAATATCTCTTCTTCGTCATGAGGTCTAAAGTTAAAATTTGAAAATCATACAAATAAGACCGCCACTTTTGAAACAAATTCTGTTGTGTCATCTTGATTCGTTATTATTCGTTAGCCGAATATAGCGGCCTTCTGGGCGGCATTTGGTTCTACTACTGAGAACAGCAGACAGAGGAATGCTGGAGTTTATAGTGTTGGGTTTATTGTCCGTTTATGTAAGATTATAGAACAGTGTCTCAGGTAAATAAATCAAACCCTCGTTTAACATTACAAGTGATTTGTTTACATGCGGATCAGTCGGTTTCTTGGTAACTATTAATCAGCAATTCAAATCTGGCATCAGTATTGGTAATTTTTTCTTCCGCATGGGTTGGAAAGTGCTTGCTTGATTTCAGAAGATCACTACATTCTACTCAGTCAGCCAAAAGAGTGAATGGTTATTCGGCATACTCTATATTTACTCTATTCTGGGTGTGTGTGTGTCTTCGCGTGAAACTTATCAAAAGAATGGGCAAGATCTGTCGTCGTAATTCTTTGTTTTTCCTCGCCGGCCTTATCGCTCTAGCTGGAGTCGCCGCGGTTGTTTTCGGTTTGATAAACGAGGAGTGGGTGTCTTCGAAACTTCAGCGAGAAATAAGAAATGAAACTTCGAATGGTACGAATAACATAGCACCAATTACATTTGATGCTGGATCGAAGAAATTTGGATTGATTAAGGGTTGCAAAACCTTGAGATATGCCGTTATATATAGAAGCGTCAGAAAAACATGTTACCAAGGTATTACACTTGTCAATTGATCTACACATATCATGCAAAATCATTCATTAGGTTTGCATTGGGGTCGATGGCACAGTAGTAGTGTACGTGTCTCTCACCTCTGTGACTAAGGTTCGATTCTGGCTCTGTGCTATTGTCTGATTAAAGTTACCTTGGTCACATGTGAGAAGAGTGTTGTCCAGTTTGACTCTACCAAGCAGTGCACCACAAGTTTTCTTCGCGTACCCTGTACCTCGAGTAGTAACACTGGATTCATGAGGGACTTCAGGGGAGAATAGTTTAGCTAAGCGGACTATCCAGTATCAATGAACACACTGCACACGAACGGTCCTGAAAAAACGTCATACAGTTATGTGTTTCGGTTTAGTTTTCGTATGAACAATATCATGCCAAACAGCTGTATATGCTTGCTTGAATGTTCAAGACTGTCGTGTTTGTGGTCATTCTGGTTTCCTTGGTCATAATTTTAACAAGTCTTCGTCTGTCAATCTATTTGAATGAAAAAATTTTGAAAATCGTTGTTTTATAGATTACTAACCAATTAGATAACTTTTCAATAACCGTCACTATTATCCAGGAAATGTTTATCTAGTGAGTTGTGTCAACTCCGGCATTCCTAATGGTGCGCGAAGAACCTTCGTTTGTCAAATAGCACGCATGGAAAATGCTGAGCCAGTGCTTACGGGACTCACACTTGCCTTTCTATGACTTAAATTGACGAGGGTGGCATATTATGACGAACTAAAATTCTTTGTTTTTTTTTCTGCTTTCCTAGTTTTTAA
This sequence comes from Nanipora kamurai, assembly GCA_036872915.1. Lineage (NCBI taxonomy): Eukaryota > Metazoa > Cnidaria > Anthozoa > Scleralcyonacea > Helioporidae > Nanipora > Nanipora kamurai. Next base: position 471,871 of record JBAHVQ010000251.1, on the reverse strand, counting down.
AGAATTTGAAGATGTATTCAACCTGAAAATCCTGTACGCTGTGGTTGGTTGTCTTGTTATTGGTGGGGCAGTTTTAGTGCTGTGTGCAATACTCAGCTTCTATAATGAATTCACCAAGTCATCGTATGTCATCTTAGGATCAGCTGGTCTCTACGTTGTTAACAGTGTTGCCTGTACGTAGATAATCTATTGTATCTTATTATAACGAAAAGAATTCAATTAACAGTAACAATTCACAACAACTAATAGCAACAACTACCTACTATTAGCAACAATTAGCAACAATCAGCAGTAATTGAAAACAATCATCAATAATTAACAACAATTAGCGACAATCAGCAATAATTGACAACAATTAACAAGAATTAGCGTTACCGACAAAGGATGGTGGCTGTTCATGTAACCACAATGCTTTGCAAACTTAAATTATCTCTATTAACAGCTAAAGAATGTTTAATATTTTGTTAAATAAAAGAGCTTTCTTGTTATAAAATTTAATCCTTTCGCATGAAGCTTAATTTTCAAATTTTAGCAAGATGCCACCTTTAGAGCATGCAAACGATTATGGTTAAATGAACAAATCGTCGTCTTTTTTCTGTGGTGTCCGTTAACTGCAAGAAAACAACATTTAGTTTATTTAATCAAATTAATGAGTGTTTTTTTTTCTCATTATTTTAGTCTTTTTCATGTTTCTTGGCGTCTGCTTGTTTGCTGGGTTGTACCACCAACAGATCCGACACAACGTCCTAATGACCAGTGAATTAAAAGATGGCTTCAGTAGCGAAGGAAAAGCATCTTTGAAATTTTCTTTCTGGATTGTCGTAGCTGCGTGTGTCCTTCCTTTGATCAACATTGCGCTGACATTCTTAAACAGCGCCAGAGCAAAGCGTTATTTCAACAAAAATACCACAATACCGACCAGCAATGTAGACGGAATGATGTTATATTAGAGTACGTACAAATTCGGCTATAAATGTCATTCAAAAGGACGTAAATTTCTATGGAACGCATGCCTGATTTGTGTTTGCATCTCATACACTGTACCTGTGGTTAATTATTTCCATTGAATATTGACTTCTGTCTGGCAGCATTTGTTTCCATGAAAACAGGTCTGGGCCCAGTTTGTTTTATAAAACTCTCTAAATCATGTTTAACTCCGCCACTGGATTATTAAAACGTAGTTAAATCAATCTTTTCCTGTGATCCTAATTGGCTAAAATTAGGCACTAGTCATCATCCAATTTAATTACCTTTTATACCATTAGGCCCAGGTTTTTCAGGTTTGTGTAAACGTATGTAAAATACAGATCCTCCAGAAAATATCGTATCGTTTCAAGTTATACTGCAGATAGGTTGCCACTGCGGTGTAGTTGGTATGTGATTGTATATTACATGAATTATAAGATCTTCAACAACTAGCAGCAATTTTATATGGACCGTTACAGTTGTTTATGACAAACGTTTTATCCTTTCACGTATCTTAAATTCAATTTAACTCACTGGACTGGTAACCTTAAAGGTGCATTCGCTCACTAATGCACTAGTCAATTGAAACCCCCACCCCCCGGTCCCGGGACATAGTGGGGGATTTGGTCTAGACCGCGACCAAATGATGTCAAAACCCCCAGCTCCTGGGGACGACCTTTGAGTCAAATCCCCCACCAATTCGGAAACCATTTTATAAGACGTGTTAACTGTCAAAAAACTATTACCATAAATACTGAGAAACTGTAAACAGTTTATTAATGTAATCATGTTAAAATTTAACATAAACTACAGTAGTAACAGCGTCAGCAACTACAGTCTTTGCCCCAGGTGGGGACTGGAACCTGAATAAAAAATTGTCTAATCCCCCACCCCCAGGGGACAAACTATTGGTCAATACTGATCCCATGCCCTTGTTAACCCTCTGTATGTCCCGGGACCGGGGGAGTGGGGGTTTCAATTGACTAGTGCATTACTTCGGGTGCTCAACGGACATGCTAACTACCTCAGAAAACCAGTTGAAAATCGAAGGTTTTCCTTACAACATTTCGCGCGTTTTAACATGTACTATTTTGGTTCCAGACTGACATCGTACGTCATTGAATCTCATCACCACATCGAACATATGGTATATCGGGCGTATTTCGAAGGAGCTACTTGGACAACCTCGATCACAGGCTCTCTCTTTTCTCCTCCCTTGTCGTCGGGAAAGAGACCCGGGTTCCAGCTGGTCAGGTGACCAGCCAAATTCTGGGTGGTTCAAACAACCTTAAGGCGGAGGGAGGCATAGTTTTAAAATTGTAGCGAAGACAGAAGAGAAGGGAGAGAGCCTGGGATCGAGGCTGCTACTTGGAAAGCAAAGTGCTTGAGGCAGTGAGATATGGTCACCTCCACACCTCCACTAGGTGATTATGTAACTGAAAGACAAAGGCAATCACTTGTCCTCGAAGTAGAAGGGGAACTAGAAGACAATATTGATGCACCTAACAAGAGATGATAATTCGTTGTTAAGGAACACCAGAATGCTGCTATGACGTCACTTTTAGGTGGGCTGCACGTGATGTCATGCCGGGGCGTGTTGGTGGAACGCGCATATGAATCTCATTGGTCGTTGCTGGAAGTGACTTCAAGCGTTGGTCTTGGAGTCTTTGTCTTTTAAGTTGAGGTTTGATGTCCATCAACTTATAACGATCTGTGTATGTTGTTGATTAACTTGCATGAATTCGATACCTTACTTTCACATTTCAATATTATATTTTTATCTAAAAGTACTGTACTTCTGACGAAATGAAAAACTTCGAAGTCAGGCAAAAGAGATCCAGTTTAAGACTGGTGGATGGAGCGAAAATAAAAGAAATTTAAGAGGGAGTACCTACTTCGCAGGATAGACGTATTATAAAAATCTTCCTTGAACATAATTCGGTGGACCGTGTGATCGGTTTGGGGATAATTTAACTGGGGACAGCTGGGGACTACTAAGGACGGGATATCTCATTCTGATCCCGATATCCCATTGCGATAGAGTACCGAGGGTACAATTTTCTCCGTGATTTCGAGTTGCTTGGATTACAGTTGAATGGTATACTGTACATCACGAAAGAGATTGTTATGCTTTAATTTTTCTTCATTGCCTAAGAATGTGTTTCAAGATAACTTGCGAGGCATGTGGTAAGGTCACTTGGAAAGGTAAGATGTAAGATGTCGTCATCACCATATTTCAAAACTAAGGGAAACCGGGTTAGAAATTACATTCATGTATTGGCAAACGAAAGTGCAACGACGACGAAAATGATCATTTATGTATGATAATTTGGTACTTGTTTGTTTCACATGGAAGTGTTGGTTACGAATTTTCCAGACGGTAAGATTTTCACAGGATCTAATTTGCTTTGCCAAAGTTGCTTGGAATTCCAGTCAGCACTTCTGAAAAATTACGTAACCAAAAAAAAATATGTATAATTATGACATATCTACAATTACATATATACAACCTGTATAATAATTGGACCAGTTATGGAAGGACCTTTCGACAATTGTTCACCCTTGTAATTTGACATTATTGGAGACAATTTGTCCCGGATTGATCGAATAACCAAGTAATTGCTAAATACTCATTATTTACCAAAGGACTTGTCCCTGCTGAGTTACTTAGTTTCATTACAAGGAAGCCAATTCGAGAAATAAATTGATAAATTTAAGCTCAATCAAATGGACCATGTAACTTTGTGTGCCAAAATGCTTCCAATGCTGAATCGTATTTATCAGTGAGATGTATCAAGATGATAAAATTTGTGAAAAAAAAGTACTGTGAAGCTATAGATTAGTCAAATCCTGAGCCTAACACATAATATGCTGGTCTAATTTTTTTCTTTAATGCTTTTCTTGAAGGGGTAAAGGGAGAACTTAAATATTTTACCCTGGTTAACACAAAACAATTTAACTTGTCCAAGAAATGAGCCCTGCCTGGTAAAGGGTTAACTCTGACCTTAATGTTATTAAGTGGGGTTAGGTGAGAGTCCTACATGAGTTGTTCCTTGGAAGAGTGAGACTTTGTTACCACCTCTCAATGGTGGTCAGGTCCAAACTATAGTCACATAGCATTGGATACTGAATCCAAGCAACAAAAAACCACAGCTACGTCCTGAGCCATGCCTGCACCTGACTATTGAAAGTTTTCCTTGCATAGTGTACACTATGTAATGATGAGTACGGGTTACATTCCACCACTAGCAACGTATCACCATGTATCTAAGCCTTCAAAAAGTAAAATGTGAGCTCATTTTGGATGGTATACCAAAGTACTTGCCATAGATAATAACATTGGGCTTGAGATAGCAAAGAAAAACTTTATCACATGATTTCTAACTTAGCCCTTTGGATCTCTGGCATGCATAACCAGTAACTTCTATATATTATAGGATGTGGAAAACATGCAGAACAAGTCATGAAAGATGTGCCAAATGCTGAGCGGTGTGTATGTCCAAGAAACTAGCAAAAAAGGTAAGTTTTTAGAGTTAGGAAAATTATTTATCAGAAAAATAAGTCAAACATGTACTGAACTATCAAAAACACCACATATACATGAACATTGCCAGCCAAAACCTATTTTATACCAACCTTAAATTTACCAGTAAATGTTTGCATAGCTCATTTGACAAGAATTTTATACAGTTCAATTAATCATAGTAACTTCAATGGTCATGTCTCACTGACCTCAAAACACCAGTATAAAAACTGAAACAACAAAAATTTTAATTCATCCCTTTAAAAAGAAAGTCTAACTAAACTAAATAAGTTTGATGTTAAATTTGGAACATGCTTTGATTGATGGCATTCATTCACAGGTGATCACTGATAATTTTAAATTATTATGAAAATTTTAAATCATTAAAAACAATATGCGGCAAGTTGAGTTCAAACTAGTAAGATTTCTTTTGAGTTTTATTTTACAGGTTTTTGTATAGTACATGTAAATAATGTCAGTGGTATTCTTCTTAATCCTCACATCAATATTTCTCTTATTGCAGGTGTTTTGCCAAAAAAATTGTAAATTTTTCTCTGCACTTGCTGGACATTATTGTGATGCCAGAAGAAAGAAGTGAATTCAGCATACAAATTGAACAAATCTGGTTGTACTTTAGCATAAGCTTGTTTTAAGTAAAGATAAGCTTCCCATAATTGATGTTGAATTGCACGGTTTCTTTAAAAGCACGAATAATAAGTAATTAATTATCTAAAACACAAACACAAAAATGAAAATGGTGTATGTAATTAACCATATTTTATGTAAGGCTTCTGGTATTTCAGTTACTCACTCTGGTAAATTGTATAATATCTAGGGAAATACAGTCATAGATTATTTTATATTTTAAGAGGTTGGCAGTAGTTTTGCTCAGAGAGTTCATAATCAGGAGAACTATTGAACTCTACTCACTTACATAATATAGACCCCTTTAATAAGTTAGATAAGCATAATGTTTATTCCTGTATATATCATTAAACAAGACAGAATTCCACAGGATCAATATTGTATGAGGTAGATTATGGAAAGTAATACCAATTCAACTTATTAGAGATCCCTAAAAATATCATTTATAATGATTAAGTTTGTCTTTTGCCTTCTCTTCAAGGTCTAGTCGGCATGATGGCTGGTTTAAGAATGGATTCCATGTTCCTTGGGTTGACGGGTTTTCAGTGTGCCACATTCTTGGGA
>JBAHVQ010000251.1:431141-446691 GCA_036872915.1 Nanipora kamurai | reverse complement strand
TTTCTCTCATTTTTTAACTTTCCAAACGGCTTACATGAAAAGCAATTTTATATTAATTGATGTAACTACCGTTTTTTTTTTAAATAAATTTCTCTCTCTCTCTCTCTCTCTCTCTCTCTCTCTCTCTCTCTCTCTCCCTCTCTCTCTCCCCCTCTCTCTCTGCCTCTCTCTCTCTGCCTCTCTCTCTCCCCCCCTCTCTCTCCCTCTCTCTCCCTCTGTCTCTTTCTCTCTCCCTCTCTCTCTCTCTCTCTCCCTCTCTCTCTCCCTATCTCTCTCCCTCTCTCTCTCTCTCTCTCCCCTCTCTCTCTCTCTCTCTCCCTCTCTCTTTCCCTCTCTCTCTCTTTCTCTCTTCCCACTCTCTCTCTCTCTCTCCCCTCTCTCTCTGCCTTTCTCTCCCTCTCCCTCTCTCTCCCTCTCTCTCTCCCTCTCTCTCTTTCTCTCCATCCCTCTCTTTCTCTCTCTCTCTCCCCCTCTCTCTCACTCTCTCTCACTCTCTCTCTCTGTCTCTTATATAGAAAGTGAAAAGAGACGAAATTTGCTGTCGCTACTCTGAATTTCAGGCGATCATCAGGCAACTGATAGATATATATATATGTTACTTTTAATAATATATATGTTACTTTTTATGTTCTTGTACATTGTTTTAATTAGCCCTATTGTAAACTATTGTAATACATTTTTTACTGCGATATTGGTCATTTTCCACATAATTAATAATTAAAAATAAGTTAATTTCATTAATTAATCATTTTATTTACTTATTAAAGAGTAAAGATTGATCTACCCAATAAGATAGTCGCATAAGGTTGTTCACCGTTATGTGTAGGATTTACTTACAAAACTCTTCAAGCATATTGAAGTAATTCGTGTGAAAAAAAAGCTTTTGTATGGAAGGCTCTGTTGTTCGTTTGATATTTCCTAAAGGTAAAACTCATCACGACGGAATAGACAAACGTTTCATCAAACACTCCCTATCACTCACACACATATATTTGATCTTGAATTTGCTTCCTTCCAATATTTCCACCCAGTGCAAACTCTACCAAAGAAAGTCCCATATTTTTTCAGCACTGCGCTGAAAACTTAACATGTCTGAAATTTTTCACTAATTTGGGATTAAGTTAATCGCGTTTTCAACCGGATCCGAGCCCTCAGCACAACGCAACACCTAATGAGGGTTAATCCTACTAATAGCGATGATGCAGTATTCCAGAAAAAAAAATGATTTTAACTACGAATTCTAATAATTATAGTCACTGTGTCGTCTCCTGGAGAGTTGATACAGAATTTCCGCCAGACCAATGCTTCTAATCTGTATTAAAATGGATTATCGTGATGGTTTAGCAACGATCGCGTAATCAAAAAACCGCAAGGTTTTATATCATCTTCCGGTATAGTCATTGTTTTCATAACTTTTCCTCGGATGATTCATTTTTGTTGTATTAAGGATTAGCTCAGCAAATACAATAACAAAATACAACGCAGCCTGATGAAAACTACAAACTTATAACACCTCTCGAGCATGTATGTGTAGTAAGTATTCCCGAGCAGGTACGCTTAAGTAGTATTTCGGCACTCCCGCAGTTTAACTCTTTATTGTTTGGGCTTTTGGGAGGTCTTCCCTTGACGAGTAGTATGGTCTGGCGTTAGCCAGAGTAAAATGAATAAGTTGCCATATGGCAACCGAGGCCAAGAAAGGGTTAATCGATACAGACAGACATACCCCCTGTCTGTGACTTGGATTACTGACAGTGAACAGTGCCTGGGAGACAACCACGTCACCAAGAAAGCGACAAGGTTTTTCCGCTTCCGGTAACGTCATCCTTGCGGTTCGGAAAGGGTGGCTGTCGCAATTTTTCTTGCCCACAAAGGAATAGTCGAACCTTCTGTACGACAAAGAATGAGATGTCGCTTACAAAACATGCACTTTAGGGAAGACATGAAAGGACTGGTAAAAAAGTTACAATTGCAAGGCCCTTGAGGCTGCCAATTAAAATTTAGTATACGGTAGAGCAGTGTCGCAGCGAGAAACTTCTGTTAGAGCGGCTGAATCAGTGACGTCGCAGTCGGTTTAATGTGGATTGTAAGGGGCTATCCACAAAAAGTCATGACATGTAGCCTGCAATGCCATTTGCGAGCGGTATTTGACAAAATTTGTTACGGTGACATGTTGCGTGACAAAAATCATCGTGGTTAATGATCGTGGCAATCACAAAGCAGCCTCGTCATCATTTTACCCACAAAGCAACTTGATCATGTGTTAACGGGTCAGTTCCCCTGAAGTAGGCCTGGTAATGAGGCTGGCTTCACACACTACGATTATTGGAACCGATAACTGGCTCAGATGCATGCTAAGTTGGAAGCAGTCTGCTCCGTGGACTCAAACTTGCCTTCTTTTTATTAATTACCATCCACCGAAACCAGGAATCGGCCCGGTTAATGGTAGTATGTAAACATACCCTAAAGCCGCAGCGAAGCTGTTTCTTGTGGAACGGACAATGTCCTAGGTAGACAAGTATCTAAGCTTGAAGTATCTAAGCCGGGAGTCAGTTTGTCCTTTATGTAAGGTGCGCATTTATTTAACTTGTATAATTAAGACACTTCTACAGTCACGAGACCACGATAAAAAAGACTTTATTCCAGTATGGCTGCACGTTCATTATTCTTTTGTATGCATAATATAAATTAGACCATATTGTCTCGTTATCATGCGGGAAATTTGAAAGAACTTTCACTTGATAACGAGGCTATTATGGTCTAATTCATATGCGTATAAAAAATTTAATCGACGGTCATATTGGAATAAGGTATATTCTCGTTAGCGAATGTCTGCAGTAAACCCATTGATTTTGTGATGCTTGGTAGCGAATAGGGACAACATTATTCTCACATGTGACCATGGTAACTTTAATCAGAAAACTTCCCGGAGCGGGGAATCAAACCCTAGTCACAGGGGAGAAGGACACGTGCACCAGCACTGAACCATCAACACTTCTTAAACTAACTAAAGACGCACTCCGCCGAGAAAGAATTAACTTAATGTTGTACTTGTTATGTTACTCTTTCAAAGAGCCGTGAATTATGATAAAATAATAATAATATAATAAAAAAAACCCCAGAAAACAATGCCTACAAACTTATATTCTAATTACAATTCACACTAAAGTTTACAATATTTACAATATAGTGGTCATAATCAACACTACAGTTCTTACAGATCATCAACGAACTGCGCAATACTTGAAACGGCGCGCTGATCATTCGATAGACTGTTCCATGGAATAGCCCCCTGTAGGAAATGCTATGTTTCAGGGCTTCGATTTTTGGTCTTGAAAGTGAAAGAGGCTATCTCCAAAATGGCGTAAGCAGTAGTGATGTACTGCACTAGTTTTGGTAAGTAATATAGCGTGGAGCCTGGCCGTTTATAGTTTTAAACATAATTGTAGCTAACTGTTGTTGACGAGAGAGGAAGTTCTAACTCTTTCCCCTTGACAATAAAAATCGTTTGGCGTTAGCCAGAGTAAACCAGAAGTTAGAATGTTCGTCCGGAATGGACAGGAAAGAAAGTTTCATGCATTATATTTCAATATTGAGGTTATTATCAATGTTTACTATCTATTCTTCGCATAACTCTTGACACCTTTCCAATCATAAGTAACCAGGAAAGCCCAACAACGTCTCCAGTTTCCCAGGAATGGTCATGAGGACATTTCCCGTTGAAACTTGAACTTGTCAGATAACTCTAACAGTTAAGTTTCCTAAAATACTCCAGACATGCGGTAAGTTTAATTTCTATTAAACGCAACAATAGCGATTTAAATAAGCATTGGATCTCGTCTTCTTGGCTCAGAACTCTATTTCGAAACTAAAACCTACGCTAATGGGCTGAATACACGAAAGAATATAATCCCAGGGTAAAAATTTCATCATGTATTTGCAAGGTATTTTTTCCCAGAGATTTGTTTGAGAGCTCTGGCCGAAATTGTCCATCTAATCAACTCCTTACTTCTATCAAACTTCATCTGATACAAACAAGCATTCACTTGCCGGAGCTCTAATTGATGACCCCCTGTAAGTCCGAAATGACCTTCAAGGGGGTCATGACCAACAAGCGGGAATCAATGGTCCCGAAATAATTCCCAAGTCCAGTCACAATGTTTTCTGGGCTTTACACACGAGGTGAGGTAAAGTTTCCGAAGGGAGGGAGATTTTTTTGTAGATGATGAAAGAATCCCCTTTTTCTTTGTGGATCTATTTTTAGGCGACGTATTCGCTTACTAGCAAGTCTTAGACATGCATCACCCACCTCGAAAGAGGCAAAGATCAACACCGATGCACTGCTTGTTGCCAAAAGATTACCCTCGTAAATCATGATTAACTATTTCCTCCATGGATATGAAGTGTAAACATTGACGACCAACAAACGACCCAAAGAAATACTAATGGAGGTTTCATCTCAGACTCAGATATAAGAATGCAAGGATTTAAATTATCCTAACAATTGAATGATCATAATACTCCTACGATAGCTGCTTGTTCGACCAACCCACCTGCTTGTAATCCACACGTTCCCTACTCACAAAAAAACGTCATACACACCCACTGTTTTTTAATTTATGTCAATTCTATGGTATTTTCTTCCTTCAGTACTTCTAAAAACTGTCACGCTTGGACTTTGCCTAAAAGAATCGCCATTTCCAAAAGCCATTTTGCAAGTCAAAATACAAGACGCTTGACGTAAACTAACGAGCATCAATGAATTAGTGATAAATGAATGTCTAACTTTCATTTAATCTATTCTGTATCCATATTTTATGCTCATCATCCAGGACGGCTAGGAAAGACCGTGACGCGGATTTTTCTTAAAACATTCAATTCCTGGTTAATCTTGAACTGAAACTAAACCTGAAGAGATGTTCTGGAGTTCCGACTTTGACCCACACTTCGTTGCCAGTCACGTCGACGAGTGTGACTAAACGTGGCGAGAATATGCGAAGAATTGGACCCTCCAAAATCGACGGAATTTTGTGGAGAAAGTCTTAAAAATCAACTCTGTCAAACTGATTAAAACCAGTTCTCTTTAAGTATGATCTCAAACAAGACGAAAACTGTGCACACCTTCCCTTGACCACATTTGGCTAAATCTTATCCGTAATTCATCTTTTGTGTACTATACAGACTCTGAAGTAGAGAGTTAGAAGTTGCAAATGTATGTCTGTTATTTATGTAGGATAACTTAAAATATGAGAACGAAGGTGCGATTAAGCAATTAAAACACTAATATCTGTACTGAAAGTGAGCAAAGTACAACGAAGAAAGACATCCGAAAGTGCTTTGGTCTTTCCTGTACTGTATGTTTCGTGGCAACAAGGTAACATCTGTCAAGTTTGTTAAAACTGTTTATAGTGAAGTTTGTATTTATACTAGATTGGGTCTCCTGCTGCAGTTTCAATACGGGCTCCATTTCAACTTGGATCGATCTGAATTTTGTTTTTTCTGCTTTAATGTGAAGAACTCTTTTAAGGACTTGGACTAGAACTTGAATATTAGGTTTAGGACTTGAACTTTATCCTTACAACTTGAAGTTTGGGTTGGGTCCAGCGAGACTGATCTTTTCCGTGATATTCGGATCAGTTCCCAATTCAAGTATCAAAGCAAATTAGGAATACCTGTTCAATATTCATCATGATACCTTTATTTCTTTGTATTGTATAGCTTTGTATACCACGTGAAAGTAAATATTTTGCCTTAAACTAATTGTCAATGGATTCGATGTATAAAAAAAATATATATCATGGCGTATAAAATTTCATTTTGGACTCAAACTGTATGGATAAGGAATTTAACTAACCACTGTTATGCTGAGGTGCATGATTACTGATTCACCAAAATTAAGTTAATGCAAAATTGATTCGCAGTGAACTTGTACGCATGTTTCTAGTGTACGTTAAAAATCAGATAAAAAACTCTATCGGTACAATGTCGTATAAAAGTAATATTTATCTAGGGATTATCTCTCACGAGCTTTTTACGGCAATAAAGCATCTTGACCTGTCGAGAAGCCATAACTAAGAACTACTTCTGCCAAGAAGGGGAAACGTCACATCAAACAACAAACTGACTGAACACTTAAAGTAAGATGAATTGTACAAAGCTTTTTACGTCGTTCTTTATGTCGCTGTTTTTTCAAGTAAATGCTAATTTTTCAAAGGAAATGCAAGGAAAACAAAGATTGAAGTCTAAAGACAAAAAAGTCAAAGAACATTGTCAAAGGAGGTTCACCAAAGTCAAAGAGGGGGGGCAGCGGCGCTCTCTCGACCCACTAGAACAGCCTTAATTCCAAACATAATAGCTTTTCTGGATCGAAACCTAAAACCGTAATTATTTTCTGAAGGCAGCGGGATATTTCAGCGGGATCAGTCAGAATTGAGGTGGAAAGAAATCGAGGGCGGGTTGTCCATTGGATTTTTGCAGATTCTTTGACCTTGACCTTCAGAAAACGTCATATTTCTCGACGTCAAGCCACAGAAGGACAGACGTCAACACCACGTTTTTGATTCAGTCTTAATGAAGCGATCGAGTGCAATACAATGAGTATAAAAATAGTAGATATGAGGGAAAAAGGCGTTAATGCAACAGTAAACTCTCCCCACTCATTAGAAGCTTTCAACGGCCCACTCGATACACTGCACGAAATGTTGAAAGCAAAACTTATCTCTTTCGCTAATTTCCTTTATGAAAAGGCTTAAAAGGGAAGAGCCAGAGGGAAACGACGTTTAAACTGAATAAATGCACCCAGAAAAGGGAACTTTTACATCTTCCTGCGTTTTCTGGCATGTAAATGATTTAGTGGCGTAGTTACGAAAAACGACATCCGTATCGTAGTCTTACAACTTGGCAACGGATGTAATGACTATTTCGAAGCAATGAAGAAGCTGACTACATTAGAAAGAAAAATTGGATTAAGATTCTAACGCAAATATGATTAAAGTTTAAAATTGTCTTAACAAAAATCAGTGCATCATCTCGCTGTCTTGCTTTGGACAGTTCTTGAACACGTCAGTGCTATTCAGGTGACTAGAAGTCAAAGTTCGATTAACAAACGGGGAAATTGTATCAGAGACCTTAAGGCTTAACCCAAACTCCGGTAACAACCGAGATCGCGCAAGATGTGAAACTTGAATTCAAGGCCGATTTTCCATTTAGGGAATTTTGTTCGCACGATTACGATCGCACAAATTGAGATCAGCCTTCGGCATGTTGCATCATAGTTTTCTGATGATATCTGAGTGCGCGAAAGTCCACTAAAATTGGATTTTCCTCAGCTTTGTTGGCGAACAAGGTCAAGGATGACTTCAGTAAAAGCCACTTCGATCGTACGACCAAAATCGCTTGAAGGGGAATCTGTCTTAACCAATGAAGGAACTACGGATCATGGCTCGAAATTTTTATCAGAAAGACAAAGATTAGCGAGCTGTTCATCCAAATGAAATAGAATGCGCACTACATAAGACGTAACCTCATTAATTCAACCGTTGTTGGACTATGCGGACACAACCGCGGGTTCTCTGAGCGCCGACTGTGCCGAAGATCTACGAGTGCAAAATAGAAGAGCTCGATCAATAACACAAAATTCATCATCAAGTATCGTCATATCACAACTGAAATGGATCATTCAAGAAACAAGGAGAATTATGCACCAATGTATATTGGTATACAAATGTCTACATGATATGGTTCCTGATTATCTTCTTCAATATTTTGTATTAAATAGTTTAATCCATAGGCGTAATACAAGACAATCTAACAACATTTATCTTCCTAAACCTAATCTTGAAATTTTTAAGAAATCTTTTAAATATTCAGCTGCTGGTCATTTTAATTCTTTACCAATGGAGATAAAAAAAAAATCTTTGTCACTGAATAGTTTTAAAAATCAAATACGAAATTACTTTTTAGCTTTGGTGAATTGAACATTTTCACCTTCTATTTTAATTGTGTATTTTAGTAATGTAATTAGTTAATGATGTAGGGGCCCTCTGAATACCAGCCTTCGCTGAATGGGCTATCCTACTGAAATAAACGTCATTCATTCATTCATTCATTCACATTCAGTCGTTCATTCATTCATTCGTTCATTCATTCATAAGGCACTAAACGATAGTAACATTAAATAGGACAATAATGACGTCCACGCCTTAACGAAATGTAATGCGGGATAATAATAATAATCCTTTATTTAAGTATGATAAATATTAAAGCTTACAGCTTTTGGGGTAGTATTACAGAAATGCCCAAAAACCCAACTACTAATTACATTATATTACTTTAGTGTCCCACAAATATAAATAAACAGAAGTATGAGCGCATATTTGTATAAAAACTGGTTAATGACCGTAGCCAGGGTGATTTTTATCGATGATTCTTGACGCAATAAAAATTTCGTTAAAAATCGTTCTCCAAATGTCAAGTTACGCGCATTAATTTTTTGCGCAAAACTTTAGCCAAAAACCGTCGCTAAAATTGTCCAGTGTTAAATCACGTTTTCGTATGCGCAGCGTCAAACACAAGATGCGGCTTTGTTCTCGAATAGACCGACCATTTCGTATCTGGTAAGTAGAGCGCGTCTTCTTTCGCTCGTATGACTCCACTGAATGGTTTGAAGCTATAGGTCCCAGACAACAAAGACCTCAGCTTTGCCTCTGCGTATCAAGTTCTATCAATGAGAAACGATTTGCACTTCCTTGACACGTATTACTTATTCCTGGAAAATCATTTACACTCTTTGAGTAAATTGTACATAGAGTTTCTCAGATTTGGCAGTGCATACGTCGCAGAAATTAGAAAACCAGTACACATACGAAACTACTCTCTACAATCTTAACTGCGAACTCAATGGTAAGTAGAACAGGTCGGCCATCCTTAGAACGTCATCGGTTTAATCGCAGTCCGGGCTCGATAATCTTTTCGGGGTATAATCAAGCCCGAGGACAATAATTAAACATTCATGACAAGTAACTATTTTAAAACATCGAGTTATATGTGTGTCCACCTCGATAACGTCATTAGGGATAGCAGTTGTAAGAACATTAAAAATTAGTAAAGTGTAACTCAGGCTATTCAAGTAGAATGCTTTGGGAGAACGTTGTTCGGCGTTTCGTTTTCAAGAAAAAATACTTCTTAGTAAATGTTTGGGAAAATTGATCGTCCAAGTTAGCGTAGTCTTCAGAAAGACTACGATCAACTTTCGCAGACATCTAACGATTCTCCCGGGTTCAAACCATTTACTTTAAAAAATAGTTTAAAACTTCAATAAGAGATCCGTGAATTGTGTAAATAACAAAACTCTAGCAGAGCCCACAGAAGAAACTGTCTCTGACTGAAAGTCATGCAATAATTCTCGTCCCAACGATCTAGACCATATTGTACAAATTCAAACTGCAAATTGACAAGGCCCGACTGGAGCGTGAACACACTCTTAAATTGCCCAGAGATTGGTATGAAACAGATCTCCGTGAGATCATTTTAGACGGTGATCAGAATGTACCGGAGATTGGTCTGAAACTGCATTGTCAACCGGAATCTCATTCAGAGGAATATAGAGTGTGATCATTATCAGCCTAAAGTAGCAATGCGAAAGTTCAGTTTTGCCTGCCTAAGATTGCTGGAAAGTTGATTGAGTCAGTGAAGCGAAAACGTTGCGTAAATAATCTGAAGCTGTAGTGTGAATACTCTTATGTTCACCAGTCTTCTATTGCTCTCATTTTAACCTGAAATTGATCTAACTCAAACCTAGAGGTGAAGTGTGATTGTAAAGTGAGCGGGAAATCCGTCCTAAGCTGTTGTCTGAACGCTGACGATTTCCAGCCTTTGACTCCTTTGAGACTGGTCTGAGATAAATCAAGAGCGTGAACACAACGCACAGTGGATTTTCATCTCAAGTTATAGAGTACAGTCGAATGTTTAAGCTCACCACTTCTGGATTGCTATAAGATCGGTGTAAAAACCAATCCCACTCAGATCGATTCGGACTGTGAAGACAAAATTTACTGGAGATCAATCTCAAGCCATAGAGTGAACGATTTAGTTTACGATCCCAGATTAGTCTGAGATAGATTCCTCTCTGATAAAACCATAGTGTGATCACAAATTGAAGAGATAGGATGAACAATTACATTGACCCATTCTTGGATTGCAGTCAGCTTGGTCTGACATAGATCTTTCTCTGATCAACGTAGCGTGTGACAAGGAAGTATACGGGAGATCGATCTCACCTTCATGAACGTGAGTGTTTGGACTGCCTTCATACTAATGTGAGGCAGACCTCCCTTAGATCAATGCATAGTATGATCACAAATTGTACTGGTGAACCACGTGAATCTATCGACCGCTCCAAAAACTCCGAAAAGACTGGGTTCTGGATCAACAGCGCAAGCTATGATTGGTCGTTGTAAACCTTCAGTCTATTACAACTCGCGTAGGTCAGGCAGAGCCCAGCTTTTTCGGGGATTTAGTGGTGGTCAATTGTGTGTGACCATAAAGTGTGCTGGAAACCAATATTAGAGAATAGCGTGAACATTGATAAGATGGCTCTCAAATCGATGCAAAGTGTGATCACAAAGTGAAGTAGAGATCAATCTTAATGTACAGTGTGAACGCTGAATTGCTGTTACATTGATCAGAGGTAGATTTCCCTGACTCAGATCAACTCTGTCTGATCACGAAGTGTAGTGTGAAGAGAGTAGAAGGTTGTCTCAATCAGCAGAGCGTATACTACCGTTGACCGAAGTCTTGTCTTTCTGCGAGACAGGTCTGACACAAACCTCCGTAATATCGTGCTCAGATCAATCTTGCATGCGATCACGCCAATCACACAGTGTGCTGGAGGTCAGTCTTAAGCTAGAGTGTGAAAACTCACGTTCGCCTGTCTTGGATCGCTTCCGTCTGAAATTGATCTCATTAAGATCTGCTCAAACTGTCATCGAATAGTGGAGCTTGATCCAGGATGGATATTGTGCGGATGATCACGCTTTCCAGTCCCTACTACTTTAAGATCAGTCTGACGTAATCTCTCCAAGAACACTCCAAATCCGAGACGATAGCATGCCATGGTGGACACAAAACCCCGAATGTCAGTCTTCGTTACTACGCGAACAAACGAAATAAAATGGCGATCGTTTCCTTTATCATTCATCAACTGAACATCAAATATAATTAAAATTAAATATCAAACACTAAAACGACGTTTTTCTAGTTAATTAGTCTCTAAAGGTTTAATGCAGTGAAGTTCACATGCATTGCACGCGACACGAACGAACTAAAATACAACAGGTCTCCGGACAGTCTCTTGCTCCTTTCTTGAGTATATATTTCATCGTGCGTTGCGACATGTCTTAAAGTATTCGCTAGTATCGATTACTTCTGGCGTGAAAGAAGCTTTAAGATATCTTCACATGGCATAGTTTATTCGCGTCATATGACAAAGAATACAGACCTATATACGAATAAATTTAATTACTAATATCGGAAATTTCTCAGGAAGTTCGCGAATTTTGCCCTTTAACCATAAATTCCAAAAAACGCCCTTATCGACCGGCATTTGCAAATTGTTTTTTTTTAACCTTAACTTAGATTGGGAAGATAACATGATTCACCGCATGTCTTACAAAGCCAAAAAGATAATGTTAATCTGATGACTTTGCCTCTGTGGTAACGAAAAGCGTTGTCTTCGGTAACGACAGACGACGAACCCAAACAGTGCAGTAAAGTAAACCACGTAGTTTCAAAAACAGAAGAATCCCAATATACTCTTAAAATAAAAGTCAAGGAATGACGCAGTCTATTAAAAAATAGTTAACATAAAGAAAAAAAAATTGGATCCAAATTTAACGCTTCACCTGCAAACAGACAAACGTCTCGCTGTGAAATAACTACGCTTAGATGGGAATATCCCTTGAGAAGGAAATATTGCACGGATATTCGGTGGTTAATGGGAACACGCACACATACAGTTACGTAAAAGAATTGAGGTTCAACGACGTAAGTGGAAACATGGTTCGTCACTACCGGCCGAGTTCACGCAACATTCAGTAATTATGACAAAAATGCATGAAGTTTTCAAGGAATGGCAATGAAAAACATTTTAAATGAAGTCTTAACTAGAGAACATGTATATACGGGTGTGAATACACATACATATACATAAATATATATAAACAGGTATATAATACGATGCGCGTATGTACGAATTGCCTTTTAGCCCCCGACATGGAAGAATTGTGGTGCACAAGTATGAATGCAACATCATTTGCAATAATATGTTGATTCCACATTAAGTTTTGTCAACAAGAATCACTTGATGCTAGGCAACGAGAAAAAAAAAATTAAAACAGCCGGGCTGAAAGAAGCGTTTCTAGTGTTTTGTACAAAACTCCCTCGTTTCAATACTACTTTTCGATCGAAAGTGCTTTATTAACTTACGATAGAATTTTTATGAAAAACTTCAACGTCTCTTCTCGGTATTTGACAGTTTCGTGACCAATTTGGGGCTCACCCATAGCCTCCGCATTTTGCATTTCAGTTTTGCTTCATCATAAACAAAAATTCGCGGAAGTCCAAACTCAGCTTCATTTTATTTTTAACTGGCATCTTTGTTTTTTTTTTTATTGTTGTTTAACGCTATGCGAATAATAAACTGGAATTGTCAGCAAGCTCTTCCTATTTTTCGTGGGAAATAAGAGTTACTTCTTAAGTGACTTGAAGATGAAACTCATATTGAGCATTCCAGTATTTTAGCCAGTAAAAATAATCAGGATTACGATACGTGCGTACAAAGTCATGTAAGGAAAAGAAGTGCCAAAACCTTGAAATAATAAGCGCATCGTGCAAGACTAGCTGTGAGGGCAATCAAGGCCAAACTGCATGTAATTATGTCTTTTGTAAATCTTCACAATTAACAACAATTGTCTGTAAACCCAGCACCCACAGGAAACAAGGAATATCTCGTGCACGTAAGAGACATGCTCGGCGCACGTGAACAGCAATCGAAACCAGGCCAAGCAAGGCTTGACTGAAACCCACGTGCTCTCGAAAATGATTGATTGGTTTTTAACATTTGCACTTGTGCAAATAAATTTAATTCTAACAGAGGATATGGAGAGCATTACCCAATTGAAAATACCCTGCGATCCACGATTTCAACTCATTCTTTTTGTCCTAAACAGAAGTTCCACGCACTCACTTAGTAATACGTCAGTATTGCGGGGATTAAATTATGCTTAAGGCTTAAAGTTGCCAAGTACACAAAAGGCTCTTAACAACTGCAAAAAGTTTTTCTTTCATACAAAGAGCGTATTTTTTTGCAATGTTTTGCACCTATTCAGTAAGAATCAATCTATACAATATTAGTTTATTTGCAAGAAGTGGCTGAAATTTGTTAAGAAAGCTAAAAGGGGACACGTAACGAAGGCCTAGTTTGCGACAAGATCTGTATTCGTGCGACAGTCCAAGTTTGGTCATTTGCACCTCTGGATTTGTTGTTTCACGAACGAGCCATTAAACACGTCCTTTGCCAATATTTCAAGAGGTACCAGATTTTGCAATAGCATGTATCTAGGTCCAAGCGATAATTAACAATTATCCTAGTAAGAGTGAGCTACCGGGAAACAACACATTTTCGTCAACTCTCAATGTTGACCTTCCCGTTGCTCTCATTACTCCCGTGGTATTACGCCGAGTACACATTGCAGACAAAATCTAGACAATTTTAACCATGTTCAGACATACACAAATACGTCACTAAGGTTTCGTCTGCAGCCATTCGCTCACAACAGATTTTAAAGATAGCAGTTAAAACGAACACCGGAAATTCTGTGCAATTGTTCGGAAAGTCCGTGCTTAAAACTAAGACAAAAGACAAAAACTTAAGCCGATCGCATGTGCGAAAATCACGATTGAAACGCGTGAAGCACCGTTTATTTTTGCTTAGTCCAAAGTCTGTCAGGAACCGATCAGGCGCTCATTGAAGTAAACAAAAAGATGAATTGATTAGCGTACAATAGATAAGGTGTCCTCGAACGACCTTCTTTTCCGCATTGTTTTTCGCGTAGGTGCCAATCATCCATGCTCACCGCCAATCATAATTTCCGCCGTTCGCGCGACCCTTTAAAAGGGACTCCGGTAGCAGAGATCGCAAGCATATCTTGACTGAACTCGTTTCATCTTGAAATGATGGGATCGGTATTATCCTTCACTGTTCACTGTCACACCACTCTGAAACATGCTCTCAAGCCGACGTCGGAAACGACGAAACATTTTGAGAACCCAATGACTGCTGGCGAATGGTTTGGGCAGTGTCACCAAGTCGACGTGCTCGACTCACATATGAGTTACTATGACTCGGCACCAGAAAGCAACGAGGAGGAAGACGAAGTGGTGGTTTTCCTTCACGGAAATCCAACATCCTCGTATCTCTGGCGAAATGTGATACCGTTCGTGGAAGGCAAAGCTAGATGCCTGGCACCGGATTTAATTGGTATGGGGAATTCTGGTAAGAGCTCCAATAACTCTTACAGGTTCAACGACCATTACCGCTACTTTGAGGCATGGATGGATCGAATGGATCTGCCAAAGAAAGTTACTGTAGTTTGCCATGATTGGGGATCTGGTTTGGTGTTTCACTGGTGTCACATGCACCCAGATCGCGTCAGAGCTTTAGTTCACATGGAGAGCGTCGTGATGCCTTCTACTTCTTGGAAGCAGTGGCCACTGGTGCCAAAGAAGATTTTCCAGAGTTTACGTTCCAAGGCCGGTGAGAAAATGATTCTTAAGCGAAACTTTTTCGTAGAAAGAATGCTTCCAGCAAATACCATACGAAAACTGAAGCCGGTCGAGATGGATGTTTACAGACACCCGTTCCTTGAAAAGGGAGAATGCCGTAGGCCGATGTTAACCTGGCCAAGAGAAATCCCATTCGAAAGCGAAGGCCCTTACGATGTCCTAAAAATCGTTCAAGATTATGGGAGATTCATGAAACAGAGTGCGAACATTCCGAAGTTGTTCATCGAAGCTGACCCGGGCATTTTTAGCAAAGCTATTTCGGAGACCGCGTTATCTTGGCCGAATACACGAACAGTAAAAGTCAAGGGACTGCATTATATACAAGAGGATTCGCCTACCGAAATAGGAGAATCTATTGCGATCTTTTTAAAGGAAGTGTACGCAGAACCTTAAAGATCAGGCTTCCTGACGAGCTAATTTATTGACTTAAAGACTGAGGAAGGAGGTGCAGCGCCAGTTTATTGGCACAAACATTTACTAACTACACCGTGAAATTTCCCTACAGCTGGTAAACTTGTTCCGGTGGCTCAGAGTTCACCTAAAAAAGAGAAAGAAGAAGATGCACCAAAGAAACTTTGATCCAAAAAGTCTCAAAGACAAATTTTCGCCCACAGGTTGAAATGGGTGTTTGGTAGAAAACAACAGAAGACGATAATGTTATTTCACAATGACTTCGAAGGTCTTGTATGAATACATGTACATCGAATAATAA
>JBAHVQ010000251.1:414657-428167 GCA_036872915.1 Nanipora kamurai | reverse complement strand
ATATTATAGAGATGCCATAAATATATATGTATATATATATTTATGGCATCTCTTAAAGAGAACTCTAATCTTCCTTATCATTTTGCCTAGCCATGTCTTTACCAATCTAAGATCAACTTAATTATCTTCTAAATAACTTAGTTTAACATATGCAGCCTCAAAGTCTTTAAGCCACTTCATTCAAAGCACTTCCAACAAAGCCATCAGTTCTAACAAGTATTTTCTTTGTCATTTTAGTGACTGTTTGGGTTCCTTACCAGATATAAATAACTAATCTCAGAGTCTTTTACTCTTTTCTGAAAGTGTGAGTGCCCTAAAAGCGACAACGGAAGAGGTTCCATGTAGTAGTCATTGAAAGTGAAGTGTATCTCCTTTGAACAAGTTCCTTCTAATTTCCTTTTCTTCTTCATGAAATTCTTAATCACACGTATAAAAATAAAGCTTTCCCAAAAATACATCGCTAATTGTTTGACAATCAACTGAGGTACTGTACTAGTTCATAATTGCTTCATCATGATCAATTCTCCTTAACCCTGACTGACCTCTCGTACCTAATTCTACTCTCAATAAAATTGACAAAATGCCTTTATCAGATCAGAGTAAGGCCAATGATGATTAAATTGCCAGCTTCAAGTACGCCGTCCGTTGGCAGAGATAATTTTAGATCGAACCGAGATATTTTCATAAATTTTAAGGGTGAAAGTTTCTAGATAAGTTGTCTTTAAATGAGATCGGTACCAGATGCCTACCTAGAAGGTCACCCATGTTTGTCATTCAAGCTGTTTTGCTAATTGTTCACTTCATTGACTCATTGTTCAAATCCTCAACCAATCTCGTTCAGTCGTTGTTCGATGAAGTGGTCATCCAAGGTGTATCAACATCATTTACAGAATGCATAATTCTTGTATAAAGCTTTTGTTTGCCAACTCCGCCGCAAACCGCAACCAAAATACATATCAGCGACAACATCACGTCATACGATATACTCCAACAAAGACAAGACTTCTTCGGCCTCCTCTGCGAGCAAATTGGCACTTCCTTTCGATAATTCAAACTTTCCTGGTCCAAAAATAAACGTTTTAAAAAATTCCACTCACGTGAACCTTTCAAAAATAGAATACAATCCTTACTCGTGCAATCGATTGAAGTTTTGTTGAACGATGGACGAAGTACAAACAATTTAAACGTCGTCTAAAAGTGTCATATTTCCTGAGCATTTTCCCAAACGAACACGATGAATGAATTCATCCATTTAATTCAGTGAGAAAGAAACTTTCTTTGCTTTTCCCTACGACGTTTCAATATTCTACGACCTGCTTTAGTTCGGAGGCGCGCAAGAAAGCCATGTTTTCGTTTTCTCTGTAAGTTGTTTGCTCGATATTCATTGCCGTAGCGAGTCCAGCGAACCGAACAAAATGGCCCCTGTGTCAACGAAGGTCGAAGTAAGCTATAAGTAATATTTGGGAAAATACTTACGCCAAACTTGGCAAAATTCTGAATTACACCAGTTTTTTGAAATATCCAACTCATATCTCCACAATAGCATCAATGTGCGGGTTGTTTCTTCTCTATAACAGACAAACAGCTCTTAATAATCTAAAAGCAGCATTCTTTCTGAATATTTACTTGGTGCGGTATCCTGACTAACTAGGGTGGGCTGAGAACGACTAGACCAAATTACTCAAATTTTCGTACCAAAACCCCAGTACTTGCTTCAAATACTCATCAAAGATAACCTACGGAATTTAATTTCTTTTTACTATATGATAAAGATTTTTCTGGGATATTTTACAAATAAAATATGACTATATAAAGACAACAACCCTGCCGTCCCTAACTTTCTTTCAAATGTTTATTTTCCCGCCAGACTTAGAAAAATTTCAAAATGGCGGATTACAATTCGCGCAAGACTACTGCGTAAACATGGTGAACAACACCAATTCTGGATTGACAAAACGCCGCAAGAGCCGGAAATCAATAAATTTTAAAACTGCAAGGGAAAGAAGGAGGGCTAATTCTAGTCATCGAGTGGACAAACCGCTTGATTCTTTGATCGAGAAGGCTGGCTCTTCGAAAGCCAGAGCTCAAAGTACCGTTGACTATGACGAGGAAAATAATGATCCTTCGGTTTCTTCAGTCGAAACCTCTACGAAAGAACTACTAGGTAGCAGGACTAGCCATTCATCTTCAACAGGAATAGTATCCAGGGTGCAAACAAAAGAAAAGTCGCCAAGTAAAAGTTCTCATAAATCTAGATCAAGTAAAGTAAGTGATGAGAAGTCTGGAAAGGATGCGATTTTCAGTGGTCTAAAGAAGGCAAAAACTCCACAGGAAGCATATGATAAGGTAATCAGCGACAAGAGTAAAAGCTAAAATATTGTAATGCCTATGAACTGTTCAACAGAACAATACAAATAAACAAAAATAATGCAAATAATGGCATATGAATTGCCATGCATCATTTTGCTGCCAGCAATATTCAGCTCAGGCGTATTACTCTCTAGTCTCTACCTCAGTAAACATGGCTTGTTCTGTTAAGTTGTCTCAGAATGACTTGGGTTGGTAAATGAAATCAAGGGATATTGCTGTAATGTTCTTTTTTTGATTGTTTATGTGAGTCACAATTGGTATATCATTTGCTGTCCAAGCTGAGTTTGAAATACTGGCACAGCAGATTGTTTGACATGTTCTTTACTGTATGACAACCCAACAGCTACTAAAGTACCCTACACACTATGTCTACATAAAAGCATGTTATGTTAACCATTTAATTTACAAACTATTACAACTATTTTCCAGTGGTACCTGGCATCTCTGATATCTGTAAGTGCAAATCATGCATCTAATACAGGGAAACTACTTTATATATTACATATAAGCACAGACCTCAGATGACTGGAGGGTGTTTGTCAAGCTTGTCCTCTCAGAAAAACAATTTCTGAGTCCTAGACGGGAATCAAACCTCCAACCTCCTGATGACTGGTGAGATGCTCTAACCATTGAGCTACCATGACTCAGATGGTGAGCTAGGGTGCAGGTTCTTCATATGTAAATATCCTCAAGTAGTCTGATACCTACCAAGCTCCCACATGAACAAACTTTCTATTCAGCATTAAGTATAAGCATAGATCCATCATTGATAACTATAAAGGTAGGTATGGATGCACACAAGACAGTACTTGCTGTTTTCAGGCAAACTTCCTGATTTTAAATGCTAGAAAGATTGACCATGAAGCAGCAGTTGAGAGGACACTGTGTGCTACATGATAGGGTTGAAGCCTGACAAATACACTTGAGGGCAAACCCATGTGCTGATCTTTATGAAGGGATGAGAAGGAGGAGAGATGGGAGAATTGGTGTAAGACTTAACCCAGGCCAGTCAAGAAAGTACTCCCCTTTGTAAGAGGACTGCCGACACTGCTTATAGCTAAGTTCCTTTATCCTAGTATGATAAATGTGCTAAGGAGGGATCGACTGAGCTTACAAGATATTTAATGGAATGGTCTAATGGTGGCTGATCAATTTTATTTAATATCTAGATGGACATGGGGAAGAAAAGCAAATCAGAGAAAAAATTCCACCAGAAAGATCATAAGTTGATAGATTTTGCAACACCTAAAGAAAGAAAGATGGCTAACTCATGTCTTCGACAAGAAAGGTCATTTGATGTTTTAAGTGAAACAGCTACAAGAAGAAGAGGTAAAAAAACCACTGATATGGCAAAAAGTAACAACTCTGTTTCAACTGTAAAACCTTCAGTGACAGTGCAAGAAGACAGTCAGAGAATTATGTCTTCAACAAAATCAACTGTTTCTCAGATGCAAATGTCCCAACCTGATAGAGAAATATTTCCAAGAAAAAGATCCCGTCAATCTTGCATGTCTAGTGTTCAAATGTCTGGCAGCGGGTCAACATCAAAAAATCCAAAAAGGGCTAAGATGTTGAGAGATTCTAATAATGAGGTAAATTGTGACATGTTTAAAATAAAAAATTATTGTAGATGCTATTGCACTACATAAACCTTAAATTTGCATGAGTAATTAAAGCTATCAAACTTTGCATGGTAACTAAAATGATTTGCACAATTTTTGTACACCTCTGTAAACAAATGTATAAACTGGAGTTGAAGTTTTCTGGTTTCTGTTGTTTTTTTATATGTACATTTTGTAGCCATCTTCATCTGATACCGTGGTAACAAAGAGAACAGGTGAGTTTCTTTGACACACTCATTCTGTATAGCACTCAAAGCTGTAGTTGTTTATGAACTTTAGGTGGCTCCCTAGAGTAATTTTTAATAGAGATCTTATCAAATTGTTATTTTATCACAACACTGCTGACTGTGTTACTGCAGATGTGAAATTTTTGAGTGTTGCTTTGGTGAATTTCTTTTAAACTTGGCAATTAAAGCAAATACTGTAATCTCAACAACATATCTAACTTGCAAAATTTTTCGTAAGACAGAATTTTTTAACACTCACTATGTTATACAAAAAATCTACTTTGGCAACCTACCCTGAAGTTTTGATATTTTATTCTTTAGTCGAATATTTAAAGTCATATCAATTTTCAGAAAAATTCACCAAAGAAATCTGAAGATAATGCATCTTAATTGTGATAATTGTGAAAATATGCTGATGTTCCAACAGGTGCCAAGGTCAAGACAAGACCAAGAAAGATTCAAACAATCCCAGACAGAATAAGGGATCTCAAAGTAACAAAGAAGGCCTTTGGCAAATGGAAACCCATAGCAACATTAACAAAGGAATATGTTGAGCAGATCATGAAATCAGTTGTGCTGTAAGGTTATTGGAATTTAAAACAAAGGTTTTCGGAGACATTGTGCTTGGTTATTTCCTTACTTCCTAGCTTGTTCAGTCACTCCATTGCTTACTACCACTCCACTTCAATTTAGTTAGCAGATTGTTTCTTTTATATATATATATATTTTATGCTGTAAACAATACTCTTCAGAAATTGGAGGCAATAAAGATTTAAACTCACTATCTGACCAAAGTTGCTGTCAGGGCTGGATTAACCGAAAGCACTGATGAGGCACTTGCCTAAAACCCTCCCAAGTGAAGAGGCTGTCTAAAACAGGCATACCAGTATTGGCACCTTGCCAGTTCATTTCAAGAAAAGCCTATGTTATTGTGTTTCCAGTTTATTTCAGAGGGTTGATTTCAGCATTTTTTGAATCTTGGTTGAGTACTCATTTGAAGAGCATGTAAGAGAAGGGCATGTAAGTGTATTGTATATGATCTAACCATATACTGACATATTCCTACACATAACAGGAACTTCATTTACCTCTTGGGACCCCCAGGTGTGTAAGTACCTACAGCCCTACAGAAGGCTTGATCCAACCCTTGCTGTTCTGGACTTTTATCGCACTTCATAACTTGTAAAGTATAATCTTTAGTTGATCTTTAGGAAGGACAGTTGAGTTGTACCAGACAGCGTTTATTCAGGTAATCTCGATTTTGATGAATAAATTTTGCACTCAAAAGAGGTTACCCTTTCTACATCTCTATGAAGAAAACTTCAGTGGCAACTAGGAATGTTATCAGACGACCAACTGACGTTCGTCAAGTTCGTTTCCTCTGAAAAACGATTTCTAAGCCCTAGACGGGAATCGAACCCGCAACCTTCTGATGACCATGGAGACGCTCTAACCATTGAGCTAATAGTAATGTTACCCAGGCATTCAGTTTCCTTATTCAGTTATACGCACTGAAAAGGTTTGATCATTGAAGTACCTTTTGGACAAGCAGTTTAATTCGGGTAAACCAGGTGGTCAGATTGTCATTGTTGGACTTCTTCGAAGAACAATTATGTCATGGCTAAATAATTATACATTATGTGTTCTTTTATTAGAAATGTGATTGCGAATACAAGCGCCCAAGAAAACCAAGAGGCAGTTAAGTGTCTTACAGTGCTTAAAAATAGGTGAGTCATTGCCTTCCCTCTTTAAAGATTGTTTGCTCAAATTAGTCCTTAATCTACACAAGAAAAGCTCAAGAAATCAATTTCCATCCAGTGTTTGTAAAGCAATAAAATACTGGATCTTTTTCAATAAATGCTTCGTTTTTTGTGACTTTCGTTTGTTTTTTGGCTGAAGTAGTGCTACAAAGTTGCTCAATCTTGACTTAATTCCCATGTGATGAAAATTTCAACAACTGAAAATTTCTTTATGCCTTCAGAGTGTTGGAAAGACTACCTGATTTAAAGGCACCTTACACGCAAGGAGATTACAGAAAAATGGAGTCTCAGAACGTAAGCTGAATCTTTTCTTTCTTTTTTTCTTTTTACTTTTCTGCCTGTTTTGGTTGTTAGAAAACCTGCGGTAGTGAACACATTACTTATAGGAATCTGCACCTTTCCCCGTGTAATGAATAATTGAGAAGTTTGCAACTTTGAAACTGCTCTCCACTTCACATTACATTCCAGGCCAACTATCATTTATTGATGGCAAAGTCAGTGAATATCTGTCTTATCCACAAATCTGATGTCAGGGTAACGTAACAGATGGATTTTGAATTCGTGAAAATTCTGAGTCAAGATTTACGGATCAGAGTTAAAAACACCGAGATCATTCAAGGTCAACACGAGTAAGAACCTTGAACTTCGTAATTTCAAAAAGCACCGAAACAGCCTCGATGTCAGTCAAGGTCATCTTCCTTCCATTATTGACGAAAAACAGCCTATTTGCATTTGAATAAAAACTCGTTTTCGTTGGCACGGGGCCATGTTTTGGTGGAGGACAAGAATGCTGCTTTGAAAATGGGCTATATTCCAAATTGACAGTAACCACGAAAACATAGAATGAACTGATGACATACAGAAATCTATTTTATTGTGACCGAAATCTCCTGCTCCACGATGTTTAGACATGAATTTCCCCAGATATATTTTCACGTGAGCCTAAGCATGACCGCCACAGATAATTGTACGACAGTGGTCTTCCATCACACTGGTTAGTGTAACAGACCTGTAACGGCTTGAGGTGATATTACACCCTAAAAATTCAAAATTTTCTAAAAGAAGTTCCGTTGCCCGGTATGCTCCGAATACTGTATGAACGACTTGGTGCGAAGACTCGTTTTGAAGGGAGGCACAAATAGTGTTTCGAAATAGAACTTTTCTTCTCGAAAGTCTTTGGGTTCATTGCCCAAAGAGTCTCAAAACTCCTAGGTTTTGTAGACAGCAAAAGTTTTGGAATTAAATAAAAAATAAAGAAGTTCCAGTTTGGCGTTTTTTAGGGCAAGTTTTGGGTTTTTTTATCCGTTTGGCAGGCAGAAAATGAATCATTGGGCTAAATTATTTTTGGACAAGTTTCCTCTTCCTGAGACTTATCCTCTTTCAATTACCCTCAATATACTCCCACGACGTGCTCCTACCAAGGTCAGCCTTCAAGGTTCATTTCTTCCTCCAAGGTCTACTTCGTTTCCCTGTCCCGGCTGGAACCATTGATTCTCGCCTGTGTCCCATGACTTTTGTCTGCCGTATGTGACCATATTGACCCATGACTCTCTTCCTTGGGCTGCTCATCTGTATGGCAAACTGTCGTGTCTCATGATTCTTTCTTATGTAACCGACATCTCCATTTATGGGGACTGTAAGATAACTGTATACGACTACCAGTACAAGTCATGCCAAATACAAAGAAGGCATCCAAAAATTAGTTCCAAAAGAAATCTTCATGCGGTCATTACTCTGTTTACAACGTAGAAAAAACATGGTAACGCTCAAGAGACAATGCGGGACCCAGGTGGCTACAGAAGTCAGCAAAGCTTGACTTTATTCTCGCGTGAAACATGGCTGTGAAAGCTATTTGTTTTCCGAAAACAGGCAGAATACACTATAAATCGTATATATATGTGTTTATAGTGTACTTGTATATCACCAGTTCCTATCACGTTAAATTCTTCAACTGTAGTCCTAGTTCGTTGTTGGAAACATAAAGTCGCTAATATCATTTACGTAACTGTCACTCTTCTTTTTACTATTATTCACAATCAACGATTTCGACAATTTTCGGTTCAAAATACGGCTACGAAGATTTCGAGTTAGCGAAGTTAAACTTGTGAGATGGAAACTGAGCTCAAGGAGTCCAGAAATACGTAACGAGTTATCCACTTTCTCGCAATCCACGTTCGAACTACTGTGTCCAGAGATGAACCATAAATTGAAGCAAATCTGGGTCAAAATCCTGTTGTTCCTGCTACTGAGAGGTTCGAGTTATTTGAAATGATACTTGCTATAGTAAACATCAACGATTTGCAGTTTATTTGCAACTGTCTTCATATTCACAAAATTTTATAGAAAGAATCAGAAGAAGTCTTCCTTGGAAAATCGAGAGAGCTGAATATGCTGGACAAGAAACTTGAGGAGGAACAACGGTAATTAGAAAATCTTTGCAGTCTCAAGTATTCCCACTGTTCAAACAATCATCAAATCACTGGTTTTACACATGTTACACAGTACCTTCCCTCGCCATCTCAGTCCATGTAAGTTATCGTAAGCGGGTCTCACTGGTCATCAGAAGGTTACAGGATGTACTCATATAACCTTCGCCCACAATCTCAGTCCATGTAGCTCAACAGTTAGAATGTCTTACTGGTCCTTAGAAGGCTACAGGTTGTACACATATGTATCGTTCGTTCACCATCTCAGTCCATGTGGCTCAATGGTTAGAGTATGTCACTGGTTATCAGAAAGTTAGGTTGTACACATATGTGACCTTCACTCACAATCTTGGTCACAGATTGCAGACATATCTAAAACTCCGCTTGTCATCTCAACCGTTGTAGCTCAATAATTTGAGTATCTCATACCTGGGGTTCAGAAATGCCGTCTCCCATGTACAAACTCAGAACTTTTCTATACAGTTTCATTTCAAACCTAGCAACTACGTTAGAATATGGACATCTGGATCGATTGTGTTTATAGGCTCTTGGAAGTTGAATCTGCATTGGTGGAAGAATACACTAATAAGCTGGAGCTCTGTAAGAAAGAACTTACAAGCTTGGATAACGAAAAGGTTTGTCGAAATGACCCAAATTCATACAAGAAAATAGTACAACAGGTTTTGGTTGTTAGCAGTTGAGTTAACATTTCTCGTAATATGTGTTGAATATCCTTGCGGTTCAGCTGGTAGAGTGTTGGACTGGAAGTGAACGAGTTGGGTGTCCTTGTACTTCATATGGTACGGGATTATGTTCAATTAGCAATCAAAAAAAGATAGGTCAGTCAGCACATTGTTTGACTGAAGTACCAAAAATTACTTTCACTGATTGCCGATGTAGTTCAGTTTTTGGAATATTTGATAAGAGAGTATCAAAGACTGTCATTTGAATTATTTAGTAGTTTGAGAAATACAGTGTATCAGTAAGTAAGAAAGAAGAGTGACTATAGAGGTTCTTGTAATTCAATATGTGAGAGCGAATATTTTTTGTATTAGACAACATGCTTCTTATTATTTAACTAACTTTTTAATCCCCTTGTGATTGTGAACTTTTTGTGAACTTAATTTACCACAGGCTCATCCACTGATACGAGGAACGAAAAATGTCTTGGACCTGCCAGAACTATCAGAAGAATTCATCGGAGAAGAAGAGGTAAAATCGACGTTTTCGAACTCAATACGATGGTTTCCGAGCCTTGGCTAAAGTTTGAGCAATTCCAAGCTTCAACTTAATTTGGAACGCGTACTTAATTAATGATAGGATTGGCTTCGGAGGTATGATGGGCAAGAGAAATGTTGAAGATTATGACGTTCAGTGTATATACTTCCTATTTTTGTTGGATTTTAGGTGCCATCAGAAAACAGGCCAGAAGAGAACCAACTTATCCAAACACTCGTTCGGTTACGAGAAAAAGCTGTCACAACCGGCTTGACTAAATGGATGGACAGACTTGAAAGACTGACGGAAGATCTCCTCGCCTGAAACTAAATTTGGGAACAACGTTGCACCTTGAAGTTATTGAAATAACAGAAACAATTTTTTAAGGAATAGTCGACTAAGGGATTCATTGTATGGACTGAAAACACACAAAAAGTACTCTCCAAAGGAAGTCAAGATATTAAACATGCCCGATTTGTAATATTAAAGGAAAGAAAGAAATTCGTGAACTTGTAACATTGGACAAAATACCAGTTTCAAGACATACAGTAAATATGTAAAAAAGAGTAAAGGATGGAAGAAATGCCAGGCTAACCATCACTTCGCGGACTAAAAGCTACTAGGGCGAAGTCGTATGCGCATATATTTTCTTTTTTGTTGCAAACTAACTTTCAAAATTTACAGAGCGAAACCGAGTTCGTTTCATTCAACTAGTGCATGTATAAAACAATGTTTGTTCCGAAAAAGAATTTTAAAAAAATAAATAGATAGGTAATAGGAATGAAATAAGGTTCGAAATCGAATGAACCGTGCTGGTGAATTTTGCTTTAAGAAGGTATGTTTTTTGTTGAATGTTGTTCTTGCGGATGTCTTCGATCAGGTTCCGACGTTTCGAAACTACATTTAACAAATGATACAGATCGCTGGCTAACGCTGAACGATTTTACTCACAAGGGGAAGATCTCTAGATGGGAAAGGGTTAAAGGTTAGAGAAATACACCGAGTATCGAAAGAATACAAATCTAATGTTTAGTAATGAGCGGAATTAGTTACCAATTGTGTTAATGTAATACAACTGAGTGTCTCAAAAAATTTATATACCCTTTGATTAGCTCTAATGCATTCCTGCGTTCAAGGATGATGAGATTGTGCATGCCCAAGAAGTAATTTCGCGAAATACTTTTCGAATTTCGAGAAATTTGGAAATCGGCCATGAATGTGTTTGGGCTTGGTTGAAGATGTATACTCATTTGATGTCGGGTTTTGGTAGATATCAGTCGGGAAATGCTCGGAGCCAGTGACCATTGATATGATGACAATCATAGAGATCATCACAGGACGAAATAATAAGTTTGCAGCTGTTACATTCTAGTTTGCAACGATGCAAAGACTTTGTTTGCCACGTTTGCACCCAATGTAAACCTGCAAATGCCGTATTTGCGAAAAATTTGTAACTGCAAACTTTCAAATACCGTGATTGGATCAAATTTTCTTTGTAGCAAAACCTGTGAAGTTTGTTTATTAAGTTTGCATCGTCGCAAACTTGTGTGTAAATATGGCAAACTAAATGCAAACTTAACTTGAAGTAAATTTGCCCAGAAATTTACGTGTCAAGTTTGCGCAAAGCTGTTTTTTTCCGTCCTGTGCATGTAAAACTAATTATGATAATTTATGATCTCTATGATGACAAGTAACGTTGTAAACAAACATGGCCGACGGCGAGTCATGGGGACATTTGCTGTGTACTACGGAAACTAAATCTCCGATACGTTTAGGAAAGAAGACAATTAGAATTGGAAGAACGAGCGGTAGGATCAATAGAGTTCATGCTGCAGTCTTCGTGGTGGACGTAATTTAAATCAGTCTAATAACAGAAAAAATTGATGCACGAAATGAAAATTTCTTGGTTACTTAAAATTTGTAGACTGCGATATCTCTTTCCTGGGAAATAAATTAATATCTGGAAGACATTGTGCAATATGCCATGATGAAGAAGGCAAAACATGGCTAACAGATACTAGGTAAAGAAACTGATAACAATGAAAGTAGAAATAACTATTGGGAAGGTGGATGTCACGAATGCTGCAAGATATCATGAACACTGAATACCTGGCAGTTATCTTGACTAGCCCTCTCTTGGCACTGCTGCAGTAAGGGAGATAGATGAAAGGCAGAGATAAGAGATTCAGCTAGACCTGCTCTTAAATGTTTGAGAAAAAGGGTTGAAGTTTCACTGAAGTATGTAAAAGGGAATTAATCCTTTGTTTCATGGAATCCTTTTCTGTTCGTCCCTTTTATTAATGGTAGAGTAACGAATTTTGTATCATTAATAATTATAATAGTAACAGATTACTTTATTGCCCACAGCACAAATGGAACACTTATTAATGGGAGAAAAGTTAAGAAAGGAGAGGTAAGTTTTAAAAGAATAATCTCAAAATAGTAGTACCATTGATATATCATTATCAAACATGTAATTTGCCAGTCATTGATTTATTTAAAGCTTAAAATTTGCAGTGACAACTCCCATGTAAATAGGATACAAATTTTTGTTTTGTTCATTAATGAAACTCATTTTGTTATGAAGTAAAAAATCCTTTTTGAGAAGACTCCAATGTTTGTGTTATAGTCCTATTGTTGCTCACCTGATTTTTAAATTTGTAGAAAGTAGAGATTCATCACAATGACCAGATCCACCTAATACATCGAAAGAACCAGCCTGATGATGGTGAGGTGTATTGTATGGCAAACAGATGTTATGTTGAAATATCAAACGAACTCAGATATTGTGAAAAAACATATTATAGGAACTGTTTTCTTGAACAGTTATTCTCTATTTAAAATCAATTGAACCGAATATAAGGAAATAATCCTCCTAATAGAGCAAAAAACTAATCCAAAATCATCTTGAGCTTTTACTGCAATGCACCAAAATTCCACATTTAGGTTTTTGGGTGCCAACTATTGAAAAAATTTTTATGCCTTCCCATAAATAACTGTGAGTCCTTAGGTGGGTTTACAGTGACATTTGATGGCTACTCAGAAATGGTCTCATTCTACTTACAATATTCTAAAGAACCCTGTTTTGCCCCATCCTGCCCAATACTGTACTTTGCTATGCTGTCTTTGTTTATTGTATTCTTTCTCATCATATCTTCTATTGACTAATTTACTGTTGTATTTTTGGACTTTTTTTATCCTATATTCTTTTATCCTTTCCAACAAAATCAGATTAATTTCCATAATTTCCTTCATGTCTCATTTACTTCCACACCATTTTTTTGTTTTCATTATCTTTTTAGATATAGCATATATTTTTCAAGATTTGAAATGCCTAAAAGAGGAATGTGATCTTCTTGACAGCACACAAGAATATAATGCTGGTATGTTCCAAACCAGTTTCCACACTCTTGACTGCAAAATCATTGAAAACTGATTTAAGTCTTGATTCTTTGAAAATCAAATGCTTCATAACTTTTGGCATTTACAACAAAATTCTGAGGTTATAAATGCTTCTTATTAAAGCTATACTGAAACTACCATATGAGGCCCAAAATGTTGGGAAACTGCCATAACTTAGATCTAGAAAAAAATGACATTTTGAGCAAAGGCCATTTGTCATTGTAAAGCTACTGAATGTCTTATCGATCTACTTGTTACTAAATTTGAAGCAGTTTTAATTACCAGGTGAGGTATTTAGTGGAAAGAAGTCAATGTCTGTTATGTCTTTTTAGAGGATGTAACTGGAACACCAGAGATGGAGGATCAGAAAAATTTGGCCAAAAGACCACTAGTACGAATGAAAAAGCTAGTAATACCATAGGCATGACATAAATTAGTGATTAATTTTCCTTAAAGGTCTAATCCCCAAAACATTGGAAATAGTT
>JBAHVQ010000251.1:398015-409176 GCA_036872915.1 Nanipora kamurai | reverse complement strand
TTCTATAACTGTATAGAAACACAGGAAAAATGTTTTCTATTTCTTTTATAATATAACTCAAGTAAAATATTTTATATTAAATTATAAATTCTCGTTACATTATTCGAGGCGGGAAAATTTCCGTGTTTCTGTACTGTTATAGAAACACGCTTTTCGGCCAATCAGCACGCGCGTACTATAAATGTTATATTATAAAAATGTATAATAAATCAAACCTTGGAATATAACAACTATAACTTATCAACACTAAAACATAAAAATTCCGTCTGAAAGTTTCAATTTGCTGGTAAGGATTGTTGTCAAAACTGCTATGGTGCTCAAACATGTTTGCCGTAGCAAACGTTCAAAAAAAAGCTAGGATAATCCGCAAATGCTAGCATCAGAGGAAACATTCTGCAATTTCTAATAAGTTTTTTTTCCCTTTGCAGCCGCTATAACCACGTTTGTGAGCAGACAAGATTCAGCTGAAAAGAAAATTCCCATACCGATGATTCCAAAAGGAATTCAGCTAAAGAGACAATTCGAGGAGCACTACAAAGAAAGCAGCGAAGATGAACCCGCGAACTTTGAGATGGATTTTTAATTGCGATTGAAATCTTGCAGTACCAATCCAGATTTTCCATCAGACTGTTCACTGCACCAATAAAAATGTCTATTTTACATTGCTTTTCGATTTTACTCCATCGTACCGGACTCAACCATAAAGAAAGTTGTCATTTATTTCGCTGTCGTCCTCGCGGTTTTGTTTTCCACTGCTGCTAGTCGAACAGCCTTCGCTTTCCGCACTATCCCAGTAAGCATGACTTGCCTCTCCTGCAGACTCCTCCGCTGACCTCATATCACCTCGATCAAAATAGGTCTGGTTGCTCGTGTCTGCACCCTCTGCCACACTTTGCCCGCTCTTATCTTGTTCAAATGATTGTTTTACCGGTAATTCTACATCTGCAGATGTTGAACTTCTTGTTTGGCTGTCTCCAACCTCTTCGGCGATGGATCTCCGAGCATTATGCACAGCGGTACTGTGCCGGCGCCGTTTTTCTTGGAAGGGATGTCCTACGTTCCCAATGATCCCCATGCTCTCCCGGCGACTCCCTCTTCTTGATAATGCCACCTCAGTGAAGTCAATGTCATCCACTTCCTGAACAAAGGAAAGGAAATTTGTCCTAAATATTTTCCACCACTACTTTAGTTCTCAATTATCTCTTGTGAAGTATACTGCATATTTATCACAAGTCGAGCAGACAGGGTATATTTATTAATTTTGTAAGAAAACCTACAGCTAACCTCTTAACCATTCTCAAACGCAACCGGCCTTCGAAAGATCTGTTGAAATCTGTTTGTACATCAATATACATACATTAAATCGCAGACATGCGCCCTTGGGAACGGAAGGGTGAACTCCCAAGTAAGATATCACTCATACGCCCTTTACACAAGTCCGGCGGAATTCGTGACCGCAGGTACCAGATATGCAGACTCGAGCCGATCTCGGTACGATTTCGAATTCGTCGAAATTGTGTAAACGTAACGTCAGACAAAATGTGCAACAAGAGCTGCAAGGCCCTCCGTTGAGTGGGCCACTATGAGAGAAATGGGCAGAGTGGTACCTGGTTCAAAAAGGTTGATTATCGACGATTATAACAATGTTGGTGAGGTAGCGTCTTGCGAGCCTCATGTGCAATTTTTTTTCACGATGTTTATGAAAAATTTTTTCCAAGAAAGCCTTAAAATTGTTGCTTGAATGTAGTTTCTCGTTTGTCTATGGGAACATTTTAAATCATGTGGGCATCACGTGTTCTTACGAGAAAACATTTCACATGTTACAGTAATTGAGCACATGTACATTTACCGTGGAATCGTGTAATAAAGCTCCAACGCTCCCGACCCAGGTTATTTCACATTCAAACTAGTCTAAGTCTTAACTCTTTAAGTGGCGCAGTAGCATGTCTGCCACTTGTTAATTTTACTCTAGCTCACGCTAGACGATTTTACTCGTCAAGGGAAGACCTCCAGGAAACCTGCCACTTAAAGAGTCAAACATACCTCAACTTTGAAAGTTGTTCCGTCCCACACTCTTTGATGCAACTTATCCCGTAGTCTGGGATCCCTTTCATCTTGTTGATCCATGAATGCCACGCTCTTCCGACGTTTCCTGGTTTTCCCAGTCTCAACGCTGCTCCTTCGCCTCCTGTAGCTGACGTCGTGTTGCTTACGCTCCAGTTCCATTTCTCCTGTCTGAACCGCGGTATGGCTCGTTTCCAGTCTCCTGCTTTTACATGGTAGGCCCACGTCTACTTGTTCTGGGCTGCTATTTGTTAAAAGAGCCCGTTTATACAGCCGGCCAAAATATCCTAGACCAACGCTCGGGGCAGAGCTGACACGTCGCCGGGTCAGAGGATTCTCGCTAGCGGTTGTGGAACAATCGGAATCATTATGTGCAGGCCCTTCACCCGTCAACTGCAGTGGATGTGGTTCATTTGTTTCAAATTGGACTGAATCACGTGATGTGGAGGCTTCAGATTGTAGTATGTTACACAGCGTTTCACGCGGTGGTGACGTATGTTGCGATATAATGGGATCCCTAACGTCACGTGACTTTAGTGTCCTTGTAGTATTACGTGACACTTCATGTAAAAATTTCTCACTAGTTTGCAATGGAGCCCCAGGTAGGTCGCTAGCAGTGGATATCCCCGAGTAGGTGGTAGCACGAGCAATAAGTACATCTGATTGGACAGAAGGACGGGTAACGAGAAAAGCAGGATGACTCGAGAGGATGGACCGACGATGGACTTGGGATGACGTGCCGCTTACAACGTGACTCGCAGGTGGCGCCCAGTTTGGCTCGGTTGAAACTGCGGTATTTTCCTTCCTGCTTGAAATTTTGGTCAATCGTGTTGCACCGCCTGGCTGGACGTATGGATGGCTGCGAAATGTCGGGGACTGATGTTGATTATTAGATGCAGTTCTTACAGGAGAGCAGGAGGAAGTGGGACGAGATGACGGTGGGTTATGGTGCAGGCGATCTGATCGAGAGTTCTCTGTAAATAAAACGTTCCTGATTTGAGTGTCATCACCCAAAACAGTGGACTCTGATCCAGCTGTTGATGTAATCGCAGTGTTCCCATCGGACGGCTAAAATTTGGAATAACATTGTATTAGGTTAAGATGACTTGACAAAGTTGTTCTTCAACTAGTTCTAAATTACACACAGATCAAACAATATTCGCACAGGGAACTCCCTAGATTTGCCACCTGATCCGGCAAACTGAACGGCAGGCAGTACTTGGTCGAAACAGTTTCGCATTACGGTAACTGGAACGGTAAACAGCACGCAGGGGATGCTGAGCATTTGCTAGGATATCTTTCGAGACATCTTAAAGTGATGTCTTAAAGTTTCATATGAAATAAAAAATTCACTTAGAATTAAACTCTCTTATTTGGAAGTAGTCTTGCAATTATAAAGTTTGACGTCTATAGCTCTTCCATGTCACTTCGTTCTTGAAATATCTAGATTTGTTTTGTACTTAAAGTTGAACACGAACTTAGTTCATGTGGGAGCTTGGTAAATCTCAGACGACTAGTACGTCAAGCTCGTTCTCTCAGAAAAACGAGCTCTTGTGGATTGTGAATGTGAATCGTGGTTTTAGTGACTCATAAAGATCACCTGTTTCCCATGAAGCTGGTTTGCTTATTTCTATTACCTTTAAAATCAAGATTCACTTTTGTGATCCATGTTTTGGCGTAATGTAATACTACAAAAGATCGGCGGAAGTCTGATGTTTTCTCGACGATCTTTCCTAGTTCAAACAGACCTGTAGGTAGGGGGTCTATCAAGGGCGCAATGAGGGGGTTCGCTCCCCCTTTTGAAGGTTCAAGGGAAATAGCGAAACGCACAGATGACGTAAGTATTGTTGTTTGTCCGAGTTTATCGTTTATAGTTTATGAGTTTATTCATGCATTCCCAGCAATCAAGAAGATGGCTCTTTAAGGAATCCTCCGAGCGTCCATTTCGGTTTGTTTGTCTGAGTTTTGGTTCTAAAAGTAATAACTATGCGCTTAGCTAGTCCGAATATGTAGTTTAACAAAATTCGAATATTAATAAGTAAAATATTCTTAATTTTGTAATACTTTTTAAATATTTAAAGTTGTTGTTGAAATATTTATTGTTGCTGCTTACTGTTGTAGCTTCTGTTATACTTGTTCGATGACCAAAAGCAGACTGTAAGGAAGGCAAGACAAAAGTAGTTTGAGGTTCTGTGGAAAGACGTGCAGTTCCGAATACTTGAGTATAGATAGCGTGTGGAGTTTCAGCAACACCTGTCTGTACAGCGTCCGCGACTATATCACTTTCTTCGACCTGTTTGCGAAAGAAAACAAATCCTTAATGCCTATTGTAGACGTGGGAAGAGTTTTCATGATGCTCCGTCCAAATCACATACACCATATGAGGCCAGCAGAGGTATATTTGACGTCGATGGAGTACCCAGGGCCATCTATGCGAGATTGCGTCAGAGGGCCTGCCCCTCTGGTAGCCCCTGTAATATTGGGCATCTTCATCGTTTCATGAGGAAAGAGATAAATTTAACGTGAATAGCTTTTTAATTTTTCCTTATTTAAATACTGACTAAGGGGCCGGGTGTAAGTTAAAAAATAAGTAAAATTCTTTTCAGTTTTTGATAGCGTTTGCCAGGGTTATTTTTTCTTCACCATTTTGAATTTCCGTCATCTTGGCCCAGCTTCTTACAAACGGCCCTGGGTACGAGATGGACCCAAGGTCGACTGTCAAAATAAGGCAAGGAAAGCAAAACAAGGCGAGGAAAGAAATTCCAAACAAGGGATCCTTTGATAAAACATATCAAGACAGCACGAAAGACACAACATTTACCACACATGTTTCGCTGAAGTACAACAAAATACTAGTTCACCGTGGTATTTTCAATATACATCAAGTAAGGGAAGGGGACTCCAAAAATACATTAACATTTGTTCTCTCAGTTCTTTGCTGCAATCCACGACAAAATTGACGAGATATTGTCCAACCGTAAAATAAACAAGTCGCACAGTCTCCCGCCTCTCCAATTCAACGATGTCTTTTGGCAAACAATCTTCCCGATTGTTCTCGGCGATACATGGAGATGTCAGGAAACGTGTGAAATAGACAATTTTTCGTCACTTGTAGCAATAGACAGAAAGTTACGTAAACTAAACTCACATATGGTGTCCTCAAGAATTCTGGTACGGCCGCCATCTTAAAAAGCTTTCTCGTTTAATGACTTTAATTTAGCAAAAATTGAGCAAAACTCTTGGCAGTATAAACTGAATTACGACTCATTTACAATAAACAGATAAAGTAGAACAAAACCGCTTATAAAGTAATTTAATAAAGTACAACTAATTATTCGTGCCATGTACTAATTTTAACTTAATGCATAGATTCATTAGTTGATTGATCTGAATGGTCTGAATGTCTTAGACTGAGTTACAGAACAGTTTGAAGTAGTTCCCGACACTACATTGTATTTATCTTACTGCTGTTATAGTTCGGGAGGAGTTCCGAAGGACCAAGGCTTGTATAAACCTTAGTAAATTTTTCACCTATATCCAAACTCCTCTCACAATGTGGGTTTGAGTTAGTGACTTCAATAGTCCGGTTGTATGACATTACATCGGTCATCGGGGAATTTTGTTCGCATTACTTTTCTTTGAATAGGTTTAATATTCTTGCTTCAATACGAAGAGCAGCCCAAACTAGGGATGCTTTTTCCAAGATAGGCATTAACTTGCAGCATATAATTACAAGTTCTTTTCTCACTGTATCCTGCTTTTCCTTTCCGTGAGTACGAATTACTCCTGATTTTTTTATTAAATCAGTGATGTATAGGACGAGTTTAAAGAAACTTCTACAGTCTTATCGGTCCTTTCTGCATAAAAATACTTATTTCCAAGAATCCACTTATGTCCTCAATTATCCTTTCGGCACCTTGATTTCTAGCAACATCCAGTGGAGAGCATTTAAGATGAATCTTTCAGACCTCGGTGAATCGAAACCCGACAGACACGTTCGTGCTGTATTCGTTCGCTTGTCTTTCGGATAAAATGGGTGAACGCAACGGTTCTAAGCACTGTCCTTCCTCGAATTGGTTGGACTCATTCTCAGGTGTCGAAGACTTCTTGTATCTTCTTGCATTGCTGAGAAACCTCGAGCCGGCGAAAGGCTCGGAGGTGTTCCTGAAAAATCCTTTTCGAAATGTGTCAAATAAGCGCTGAATCCTCGTAAAGAATTTCTTACAGCGCAACAGGTACACCAGGGGATACGAAGGGCTCTTCAAACACAACAGCACCCTTCCCGCACTTGCGACATACGGCGATATAGAGTGATTCATAGCTATCGCATATCCGATACCCCAAACTGGTACAGCACAGCTAAAATAAACGGAACCAATTATAAGTGCGGAGACGGCAGACCTCGCATAGCCGTCGGAGATTAACGGATTGCACCGGACTATTCCGACGCGGTGTCGATTACGAAACACGGTACGGAGAATTTGAATGAAGAAGAATGCCAGTATAGCCAGGAGGGTGAAGAGAAGTACGCTTGATAATATCAAATGAATGTGTACCGAATCTTTACGGCATGAAACAGTTCCACCAATGACGATCCACAGGAGCACTGGAGGAGCACGGTTGTGACTGCTGGTCAGCAGGGGGCCCCAGGGGATACCGACTGCCAGAAAGGTCCCCACCCACAAGCCAAGGACAGCTTTGCAAACACTTTTCCGTTGAAGTTTGTGGTGAGTTTTTCGGCAAACGGCCAAGTAGCGATCAAAAAAGATTGCAATAAGGTTAACGATTGAAGCGATGGCGAAGAATAAATATATATGGGCGGTAGTGAAGATGAGCTGAATATCCTTATTTTGAACTGGTTTATTTTTACTTGGTTTCCACGCCGAATTAAACTGTTTGTGTAGAAGCGCCGAAGCCAAGGTAAGTGCAGCGGCCATTTCAGCAACGACATGACTCATGACCAATACGTTGGTGCAAGTTCGCATTCGTTGATCACGAAGAAAACAGAATATCAGAAATGCATCACCGACGACTGCTAAAAACAACAGTAGCATACAAAAGGCCTCTGGAACCAGGTTCTGACTTTGATATTCCCAAGTACAAGTCGACGACGCACTGTTATTATACAATTTCATGATTACAGAATGAAAGAGTGCGTTTCATCCGTCCTCTGCGTTTCAATCCGTTTTACACCAAGCAATCACAGTTAAAAGCTTAACACCGCGATCAAATTCTATTCCATGTAGTACAATCCGATTTCAGCTACGGGAACACAAAGAAGGCGTTGCGAAGAATTAAGAACTCGGAGTGAGCAATAAATGATAAAGCTACGTACACGAACAGCAGGAAAAACGTCGATGACAGATCAAAGTACTTTACATTTAGTTTAGATTTAGTTGCTACAACAGACCTTGACATTAGCGCTTTAACGAGAGTAACGGATTGGTTGGATGTTGCCCGCTTGTATTCTGGTAGTAATTAACAAAGAATGTCGTAGTTGACAGCAAAGAGTCTTTGTTCCCACTGGCACAACATAACGACACCGCATTTCCAAAATGTGCCTAAGAGGCAATTACCGGAAAGGAACTGAAATAATCTTTATCCTGGAGATACCAGGAGAAAACAAAAGAAGATAACAAGAAATGCAATATAGGATAAGTGATGACATCTGGAGAAACAATGAAACAGTAAAATGCTTCTGACATGCAACGGTTTGAGGATTAAAAAAAATTAAAAGGGTCAAAATGTGCGTTAGTTTTTACGTAACAAATACTTACTTACGTACAACTGATCAGTAAGAAAAAAAGTAAATTTCAAAATAAACGAAAATATGATTCTCCTTGCAAACATCTTCGAATAAGCAACGGTTTATTGATACAATTTATGAAAAGGGCTTCATCATCAAGAGACTGAACTAAATAATGCATGTCTCGAGTCGAGTATCCCAGAAAAAGTTAACGAAAAGCCGAAAGTTAAAGAACAAAGGAAATAGCCTTTTTTAAAGAAAAATAAAATGTAGATTTGAAACAACATTACAAATATTTCCAAGTGAAACGGCGGAAGAAGTCATGAAGAACAACAACAAAATACGGACTGCAGCCACGCAACAATTCCGAAACAGTGATCACCTTACGCTTCTTAATTTGAAAAGATTTTTTGCTAATCCGCGTACGGGAGTCAAAGCTGTAACCTACCGAAAGCCGATAAGATGAACTAACCGTTGAGCTACATGGACTCACATTGTAGAGCAAAGGTTATTGACGAGTATCGGTTTTCAATTGAAGGTACAATATACGTATTGCCAAGGTCTATACGTTTTAATATGTCCGATGCATATCTTTTTAGCATCAACGATTAAATGAAGTGGATCACTAATGGTCACATGTTCGATTTCCAAAAATAGTACTCGTTTGTAATCTTCGCTCTACAATCCAAGTCTGTAGAACTCAGTGAAGCATCTCACCGGCGATTTGAAGGTTACGTGTTCGATTCAAGTCAGGCACCCAAAAATGCTTTTTTGCGTAAGAAGCGTCATAGCACACGCATTTCAAACTAACATGGTACCACGCTGACTCTATTAAGTCCGAAATTATTATAACCACACCAGGTCTCGAAATAATGGCTGACCGGTCGCCGGTCAAGATAACTGGCCAAATCAATTTTGGCTCGTACGTACGCTTTC
Source organism: Nanipora kamurai (assembly GCA_036872915.1). Lineage (NCBI taxonomy): Eukaryota > Metazoa > Cnidaria > Anthozoa > Scleralcyonacea > Helioporidae > Nanipora > Nanipora kamurai. The sequence continues at coordinate 400,430 of JBAHVQ010000251.1, read as the reverse complement.
ATGACCGGTCAAATTATTCAGTCAAAAGCCTGATAAACTACCCTTCAGAATGCGAGGATTTTTTTCCAGTAGCAGTACCAAACGCCCAGTCACAATCTGCAATTAAGACTCCGTATGGTTCTAATTTAGTCTCGCGCTCCTTTTGCATAGCAAGTTAAGTTAAGTGCCCTCTTAAGTGGGGCTCTTGCGATTCAAGTAAGTGAACATTTATGAGCGTGGCACAAAGAAACTTACGGTCTCCTTATCTTCGAAGAAAGGGGGTAGATAAAGTAAACTCGTTACTTACTTGTGTTCCAACTTCCTTGAAGTATTCAGACATGTCTCCATCTTCGTCGATACTTGCCTCATCACTGCATGGTGTGCGAGTGCATAAAAGAAAACAAAATTACACATCACAGATTGAACGAATCCAATATTTTCGGTCCAAGAAGTAAAATCGTCTAGCGAAAAAAAAACAGGTTTATTTCTCACTCGTTGTCTTTTCGAAAACTAGGATGGATCTTTCAGGAAATCATGGCGCAAAAACCAGGGCGTATGTTATAGTGGTGTTGTAGTTAAAATGATGTAGGTCATAATTTTGAATTGGAAACTAGTGCACTGTGAATGCCCTGTAACATTGCAAACATTATAGGCTCCAAGTCTTACACTGTAAGGCTACCGAAACGTTACTTCTGTGTGATCAAATGAACTTGAGGTACAAAACTATTGGACAAAACAGAACAGCTAACTTCATATGAATATAGTTTTTTGCATCGCCAAATCCTTCCAAATTACATAACATTACTTTCTTTCTATCTTTCAAACTTTTGAATTAGACAATAAGACATATGTAAACTTCGTGAAACGGTCATAGAAAAAGGAGGATTTTCTTTCTCCTTTTTCGGGTTTGATTCCAGTCAAGAACTCACAAACGTTTTTCTGAAAGGTAAGCCTTTTACTTACCATTCATTTCTTCTCTCCTCTGACATGACTCTTCATAGCAGTAAAACTCTAGATCGTAACATCACCTTTCCAAACAAAATGTTAAAAATGTTCTTTTGCGGTTCGTGAACGAGTACAGGTCGCACTAATTGAGCACGTGACATCATAATTAAACGATAACGTCAGCTTCACACACGCAACGAAATCGCAGAAAATCTGGGAATTGGTATCACACGAACTTAAATTTACATCGGATACCTTCCGCTAATGAGCCATGGTCCGATTTAAATTGTTTCATCCTTTACAACTACATATGTACACAGTAATCCTTTCGAGAAAATATCTGGAATTTATTCTACACTATTGTACATTTCTTTTAGAACCAAGATTGTGTCAAGAGCCTTCTGACTCTTCTGCCTATGGCTGATATCCTCCGTTGTTGAAACGCCGCCGGCACGTAAAGAAACTTCGAACATTTGTTTTAAAACAGCTCCTTTGCGTTTCTGAGTAGTGGTAGGACTCTTCACGGAAGAACTTAATTTCACGAGTTCTTTCAAAGTACTTCTTAATCTACACTCGAAAATTTCGGTAAGGCTTGACATCTCTTTCGACTTTTCTTCTTCTTTTGTTTCATCCATTACGTCGCCGTTCTCATCAAAGCTAGCAACGTTTATCGAATTGTTCCGCTCACTTTCGGGCGGACCAATTCCGCCAAGATTCGTGAAAGCAGTTATATCTGATGACATTTCATGATCGTTTGCCGCCAATTTTATCGTGCTCATCCCTCCGCCATAACTTCCGCCAAGAGTTTCGTCCTCAGTTAACTTTGTTCGGTCAGAGTCGTTCGAGTTTTTTCCTTCGGTTGTAATTTTCTCATCCTTTGTACCAGCGACTTCAAAAGCTTTCTGTGAGTTGAGCAGAAGTTCTAGAATCGTTTCCAAAATCTTCATCGACCCAGGTCCCTTGACTCGCGTACTGTGCAGTTGATGTTCGAGTAAAGCGACTCGTTCAAGGTTCGTTCTCAGCCACTCGCAAGGAAACATGGCGATCTCGAGATGATCAATTGCCTTGCCATAGTGAAGATCCGCAAGATGCCTTTTCTTTTTTGAATTTTGATCAGATGTTACCTGAAAAAATGACATTATTTTCATTGGTAAAGAAGTGAAGAAATCAAGAGGAAAAGAAACAAAAAAGGAAGAGCAGGACGAAAGAAAGAACTAGAAGAAAAATAAAGAAAGAAAGGGGGAAGAAATGAAGGAAACAGGAATGTGAAAGATAAGGGGAAGGTGAAAGATAAGGAGAAGGAGATGATAAATAAAAATAAGAAGTCAAAGAAGAGGAAGAAGAAGAAGAAAAAGAAGAAGAAGAAAAAGAAGAAGAAAAAGAAGAAAAAAAGAAGAAAAAGAAGCAGAAAAACAAGAAGAAAAAGAAGAAAAAGAAGAAGCAGAAAAAAACAGAAGAAAAAGAAGAAGAAAAAGAAGAAGAAGAAAAAGG
>JBAHVQ010000251.1:381520-393360 GCA_036872915.1 Nanipora kamurai | reverse complement strand
GAGTCTACAGGGATTGGAGGCGAGTTATTATCCAATTTAAGTGCACGAGAAATTCTCGCGACAACTTAACGCTATCTACGGATGGATGTGCAGTGTTTCAATTCTATTTCAGAATCATCCTCAGGGTATTATGAAACGATAAATTCACAATTCAAATCCCACTCGAGTCAACTTTTTCGGTTGACTTCAACAATGTAGGTTAATTGTGAATTTACCTTTTCCAAACAATGTCTCCAACAGTTCACACCATGATTCAACTCAACCCCAGCAACAGCACATTCAGATTCAAACGTGTGACAAAAGTTCTGTTGTTCCATGAAGTGAGGGGTGGGGAGGGAATATACATGGAAAGAATTTCAACCAATCCACATAAAAAGAAAAATATAACGATAACCATACCAAATCACAAAAAACGTTACCTCTTTGTAAGTTTCACCGAAGCTGTTTGACTTGGAAAGGTCGCTGATTGTTAACGTCTAAAATTAAAGTTTAAAAACTAAGCATTTGAGCTACACGGACCAAGATGAAGAGCAAAGATGACGATCTACCTTCTACGTCTCAATTCTTTCTTACGTGTTATTTATCATTGCTGTGCTCCTCTGTAACTTTTTTTTTATCCTGACTTTCCATTGGTCAACGCCTGTAATTGCTATGCCTTGAGTCGCTATATAGTCATCGTACTCTGATCATTTGTAATTCAATCTCTGAAGATGTTTCAAGTTTGGCAACGAAACGTAAGAAATTAATAAATATTGTATATATTTCCTTTTTGTTTATCATGCCTTTCCTCTGTATTTTACCCTGGGCTCGTGTCCTCGAGCCCTCATGGTCTACTGGTAAGACAACCGCACCGGCAATCGGGAGACGCAGGTTCGATTCCCGTTGGGGAACTGACAACTTTTCTGAGTTTTCATAAAGCTTGAAGAAAGAGCCTTTCCTTGTTCTGCACCTTAATGGTGTGTGTCTAACGACTGAACTAAATGGACTCAGACGGCCAACACATATGACCTTATGACCAAAGAGACCATTGAGTGACATGGACTGAAAACAAACTTCTCGGTGTATGGATATCCTGATGAAACACTCCTCGTGCATGATATATTACTTGTAAAATCGGATTATTCCTGATTTCATGGTTTCTACTTACCTTGGGCCAAGGAAATCCTTCGTCCTCGTCATAACTTGGATCAGTATCGCTACTCTGGTTTGTATTTTCCAGATGGTCGTCGAGATCATTCTTGTTGCCCAACGAATACACTTCTGCCAAGAGATAGTTGGCTGACGTAATGATTTCCAGATGATCATCTGGGCGCGGTTCATTGTTGAGAAGATGCAGGCAGTTGGTTAGTAGCACTTGAATCATGTCGAATTCTCTGGAAACGAAAGTTAAATTAATTGTCTTAAAAGGTTATCCCTTCTTACTTGAGAAAAGTTAGATAAAAACTAGGGTTATTGAGAACGTCTCTGTCTATTTTAAAAATGTAGGACGCTGCTTAGGAAGTATATGAAAAGGTTGATAGACTGCTGGATATATGTCGCGCAATTTTGATGTATCGAGCCAAGATCCTTCCTCTGAGAATGAAGCACGTTTAAAGACTTAGGAAATTTTTACTGATCAAACTGTGGAACGCCATGGACTCAGAAAAACTCTGAGGTCCAGACGGGACCCTCTGAATGCTAGCCAGACGCTCTAACCATTGAGCCACTAGAACTCATACGGCAAGAGTAACTATCTTCGCTTTTACTTCTGTCGTTTACTTCGCCTCCCCAACCTCCCTTTCCGTGTGTAAATCGACGTCGTCTTTTACTCTTACCTTCGTGTAATCTTCGACTGATTAATCATGTTCTTAGCTACGCTGAAATAAAAAAACCAAGGCATCAATGGTTGGTTTCACTCTATGACTTAGTTTTATCACTGGAATTTTTCTCCTCATAAATCAGTCTTGAATGATAATTAATCCACATACCGATATAGCAGCATTGCCACCGGAACACTGAACGGATTTGTTGATTCATCGTCTGCAGTCTGCAGTATAAAATAGCACAAAACCTGTAGTCTACTTTTGCTCAATTCTACGTGGAAAGAAAAAGACATATTGTTGAAGTTACCTGGTCGCATAACGAAGTCAAATCGTAAAGTTTCACCACATCGCTGCCATTTCCTAGAAAAAAATTAAAAGTGACTAATCTATGTTGTTAAAGTGATAGTTAATGGATGGAAGGAAGGAAGGAAGAAAGGAAGGAAAGAAGGCAGAAAGGAAGGAAGGAAGAAAGGAAGGAAAGAAGGAAAGAAGGAAAGAAGGAAGGAAGGAAAGAAGGAAAGAAGGAAGAAGGAAGGAAGGTAGGTGCAATATCATTTAATTATTATTCCTCCTTTTATTCCAGAAATGTACAATATATAGTAACCTTTGAAAAGCCAGTACGTGTGCCCCTCTAACGTGCAGTTAGACTTTAAAAATGAAAGAATATTTCGTGCGACGTCTTTTATCACCTTTTCGAGTAAACAATAAAAAATAAATAAATAAGAAAAAAGTTAGGTCCGAGAAAGATAGATCCAAACAAAAGAGGTCCATGACATTTTCTGGCACAAATATCCCCACCTTTGGTGAAAACTGGCTTCCTTCAATGTGCGGGAGCTCATCAGTCTTGTATTGTTCATATTTCTGTCAAATATGATGTGGAATAATTTAAGGAGAGAACAGCACGGCTAACGGACATGAACAACGCTAGCGTAAGCTACATAGCAACATCACTGCTAGAAACAACAGTTACAAGGACAAGAAGAACTACAATGACAGTAACAACTACAACAACAACAATTACAACAGATACAATGCCAACAACAATAACACAAACAACAATAACAGCAATCACAACAACAACTAAAAAAGCAACAAAAGCAACAGTAACAACAAAGGCAACAACAGTAGCGGCTGATATAACAATGAGGTACATTATGACAACAAAAAACCTAATTTATACAATACCTGAACTATTCCATCCAGGTGAAAACACATGACCACTTCTGGTACATTGGACATCAAATTATCAAGCCAATAATCTAATCCAGTCAACACATTAATAGGTTTTGAACAGTCTCTAAAATTGCAAAAATTGCAAAGCAAAATTTGCAATCGTCAACGTAAATACTATAACCAGCGTCAGTGTCAGAATCAATGTCAGAATCAATGTCAGAATCAATGTCAGTGGCAGCCCTTATGAAAAAACTCAATTGGAATTCCTATTAGAAATTGGCCCAAATCCCTATAGGATCCTACCAGAATTCCTGTAAGATAAGATATTTCCTATTGGAATTCCTGTTCCACTTCCTGTAGGAATTCCTATAGGATTTTTTCGTAAGGGAGGGCCAGGGTCAGTGATCAAAGTATTTGATTAAAGTATTTCAAAGGAGTTGCTGTCTTTTAAAGGGGTTTACACTACTGTATTTTGGTGAAACTATACTTTGATCAAAAAACTTTGATAGTGTAAACCAACCTATAGTGTTGCTTTCAGTGACTGTGTGTATCATTACCAGTGTAATTGTCCAAGCCATTTCACAACCAGTTCTGATAGCAATGTCTATATCAGTGCTAATTTCAATGCCAACATGCCAAAGTCAGCTTCCTATTTAGTGCTCTTACTTTAGTCTCAGACTCACAGCTGGATACTTTCCACCACCAAAGATTGGCATGTTTGAGCCGATCAACATTTTGGTGTCTTCAAATTTCCACAAGACATTCCTTTGAAAAGGTAACTTCTCTTGCAGCTATGAAAGATTTGAATATTTTGTTAATATTATTAGTTGTAACCTATTGCAGACATTATGTGAGGCCTTGGTATCTAAATTCTGCACATGCCACACTGGGTGATGATGGATGAAAGCCAGCTTACACTGCACTGGTAGAATGTCATAATCAACTGCATGTGGGTTACAACTATGTGACCATATTTAACAATTACATTGAACTTGAAGTTTCAATGGCATGACTGTTCTCTCATATAAATCGACCATTGTCCTGATCCTAGTGATAGACCATTCAGAGGGTAAACAGACAGCCTTGGTGTGAAATTTGAAATTGTAATTTTATCTGTTTGCCCCTGAGTGGACTGGATCTACCCATGATACACTAGGAACTTTGCAAAATGATCCATTGAGAGCAAATAATCTAATTGTTTTAGTAGAAACTAAATTACTAGTCTACAATTTGGTTTAGTAGAAGCCCAGTTGTAGACTAATTACCTTTGGGATTGGCTCTGGCAGAAAAGGTACTAGAGCTTTGCAAGAACTAGTCAGTTCCTTTCTATGAATTGAAGTTTTAGAAGAATCTTCTGATACTTTTTCAAAATGAGCAGGAAAAGTTGAAGGGGATTCTTGGTCCAGTGTTCTACCTGTAATGTTGTCCTCTGGAGAACTGCAAAGTTTAAAAAGAAATCAGATATGATGTCACATCATTGTAATCATGTCACATGTTAAAACACCACCAGGAAATATCCCTTGAGAAATTTAAACTGAACCTAGATTTAAGAAGAAATAACAACTGGTAATCCAGCAACTTATGCAGACTCACAACGAGAAGTGTGGTCAGATATACCAGGTGACAGCAGTCAAACAAAAGCTAGAGTACCAACTCTCAACTTCTGTTGACTGTGGCTTTTCTGATGCACACACTGTCATGATTAAAAATAACAGTCGGTCAAGCAGTCAACAGAACACAATCAAGTGTACCATTCAGATGCTTTCAAAATGCATTCCCTGCCATTCCCTAGCAAGTAAAATTCACATTCAATGATCTTAATGGTGTAATGCAGTTTTAAAAAAAATTAACCAACAATATTTGTGGAAGGTTAAAGATAGAAAGTTTATGTATTGGTCAGCCTCTTAATTACACCCTAAGCAACCTATCCTTGAAAGCAATTTGGATACATTAATCAACTGCTTGCAACAAAAGCGCTAGAACTTCGTACTGAATTTACTTTGCATATTTTGGTGGGCTTTGATTTTTATCATTTGTATACTGTTCCTGCCTGGTTCCTCCCTAGCTATAACTTCATACTGTACATGCAGAGGTCATCAACATTTTTCAAGATATTGAACTGTTTATTTTGACAGATATTGATAGCATCAACAATTATCAGACCTGTAGCACAGGAATTTTGACATCATACTTCTTTCACGACTTTCGCTTGGATTCTTTTTCTTGCGCAGGGCAGCCTGATCCTAAAAGCATGTGGATACAAAAAAACATCCAGCTCATGAAAAAGATAAAGACTATGTCATGGTAAATATGTTCATATGATTTTTATTCATGATTTGTAACATATTCTAAAACAAATGAGGTAGGTAGAAGACCTAGGTAGGTAGGTTGGTAGGTTTAGGTATTGGTTTGGGTTCTAATTTGAGAGCTTATAACAACACTGAAATGTTAAAACCTGCTACACAAAGGAGACTTTGCCGTAGAAGATAGCCTTTTGGAAAACACAATGGCAAAGGCTGTGGATCATTATGATGGAAATTCCCGTTCTAAGAACAAGATGGATAATAATTCTCAGGATATTTTCAATGCTGTACTTATTGTCTACACAACATTGCCAAAAAATATTCCAACATTCTCTTGGTGACAACAACACTTAAAACTCAGAGAGCTTTCAATTTTGCCCTACAATGTTACAGTAAATCCACTAACTATGGAACTGCTTAATAGACAGTAGACTTGAAAAAGGAGGAAAAACACACGTTTCTTGTAATTACAATGACTTGTCATTTACTTCAAACACTAAGTTTTTTTGCTGTCACTGTGCTAACTTTCCAGAATCCACTAAAGCTATGACAGGAAAACCATTCACCAATCAAGAAACTTGTATGACACTTGTTGCTAGTTAAAAAAGACGTATGGCTGAGCCAAACTGCTAATTAGAGCTTTTAACTTTGAAACACACAAGTATTGACTTTATTCATTGAGTGGTAATCTCTGCAGTAACAGAATGAGACTGATAATCCACTATTAATACAGTTTAACTTTCAAATACAACAAATAAATGGCACACAAACACACTAAGGCCAGATCACCTTTGCCATATTTGCTTCTTTGCTAAAAACATCTTGCAACCAAGTCAGTGACTTAAGGTTTTCTTTCTAAAAAAGGCAATTATAACTTAAAGCTGAAGCCAGTCTGGAAAAAGCATAGTAGATTATGAATGATTTAAGGGCAATGAACATGGCATTGCATGTACTTGCACATCTACAGGAAGATAAAATTTATGATTAACTTACACTGCACAATTGAAATGGACAAATGGAAGTGCTTTTTCCTGACCTTTTGCTCCTTTGCTCCAAACATCAGTTGTTTTACTCCTAAATTTCACCAGTTCCCTAACCTTTTTGGTTTTATACTGTAAACATTGTACAAAGCTGCCTATGCAGCACTCCACTTTCATAAATAATTATGTCTGCAAAATCCTATTGTAACCCAAAACATTTTAGGGAAAATTGAAATTGAAAAAAGTTTTTTAAAACTCGCATTACCTGGGCAGCATGACTAAGTAAATTCTGGACATCAAACTCATCAAGCAGCAAGGTTCTTCCCACTTTGTTCACAGTCATGCTGATACCAGTTTGGCTAAAATATTGGGAGGAAAAAAAATCCAAGAAACTAAAACCATCAAAATGTTACTATTTTTGTCAGTCAGGATTAAAAGTAGGGAATAAACAGTCGACAAGTGTATGAAATTTTGGCCAGTTAAAAAAAAGTTGCCCAAAAAGTACATGGTTTCAAAAATTCCTACAGGTAAAAATCACAACATCACAGCATGCATACAGCATTGATGAGATATTTTACAAATTAGTAGGCTATGTTGATGAAGCAATCATTACTTTTACCTGAATGGCATCTTTAACAATTTCTTGATGTTCTTTACCAGAAATAAAAAGAACCAGATGAGAACTGTTATAAAAGGGTGCCTTCTAATGGGTATAATAGCACAGTGTAAAAACAATGTTTTGTTTTGGTAGAATTTCTTATGAAGATCATTTGCTGTATCCACCAGTGGTTGGTTGTTCAAATCCTTGATTGCTTATCTGGTAGATAAGTCCAGGCAAGTGAGCAGCATTATTCAAACACTTCACTGAATATGGAGATGCCCGCAAGATAGTTCTATCTGGAAGATAATATGTATGTTTGGTTTCTCAATGCATAGATAATGCCATTCACTAATTATTTAGATTTATCCACCAGGTAAGCTATCCAGGCTTTGAACAACTGAGCTCTAGATGTTTACCTGGAAGTCAGCTTATTAAATAGCTTGACAAATTTCTTTTCCACTTAAATACATTCTTGCATCTAAATCTGGGGTGGGCAAACCCTGCCTGTTCACCAAATCTGGCCCACAAGAGATGGCTATACAGCCTGTGAGCCAACAAAAAAACTATTATTTTTTTTCCTACTGTAACTTCACAGTTTTCTGATTCCATATCATTATAATCCATTCACTCCATTGTATGGATGTTTGCTTAGAGACTTAAGTCATCAGTCTGCTCACTCTGTTAATTGTAACCAAGTTCCACAAGTCATGACTCTGCTAGTGTACCACACTTCTTCCACTCACTGTGCCCTACTTGTATTTGTCTGGCTTGCCAAGTTTATCATGTTATTCCATGTGGATTACCCACTTGTAAATGATTCTCATGTAGCAGTATACAACAAGCAAGTATAGACTATAACCAGTATGGGTATACCATAATTCATGAACATCAATGATGTCATTTTAATCAATAAAATGTTTCAAAAACTGGCATGCAATGCTGCTAATGCTTCACACATTACAAGGACTGTCTCTAAAATTAAATCCACTCTTTTAATGTCTAAAAAAGAAACTGGCCTTAAGCCTTTGCATGCTATGGGGACACTCTACTATTTTACTCTGGTTACTGCAAGACAATTTTACTTGTCAAAGGGAGACATCTGGCCATCAAAGGGTTAATTCACCAGCTGTATTATAGTATTGACTCCTGAATCAACTGAAGAGAATAGCATAATTATAACTATACCAGAAAGAAAACCTTCAATTTTGTTAATGAATTTAGACCTCTACCTCTGCATCAGAAATAACATCAACTTCGTCAACACTCTCTGGGAAAGTATGAGCCATGTTAAGGCTGAAAAAGAAAGATAATAAGCTTGAGAAGTTTGGCAAAAAATCTATACAAAACCCTTGTTATTTATGCAGATGTTCCATGTATTTACTCAAGTGAATGTTTAAATTTGTTTTTCATAATTTGTCCCCTTTCCAGATTGTCTGATGACTGAAGTTGGCTGCAGTCTCAAAACTAACCCTTTCTCTACTAGAGATTTTCTCTGAACGAGTAAAATCATTTGGCATTAGCCAGACTAAAATAGTACTGTAGAGTACATCTTTGGTCAGCAAAGGGTTAGCCACAAAACAAAACAAAAAATCAACTGTTAACTTGGCTTGGTGTCAGTCTTTGAAAGCCTGTACCAGTTTCATTTTGTACAGGAAAGTTTCTACACATTTAAGTAATATTTAAAAACCAAGTAGAAGTACTTTATCGGATATAAAACATGAGGCAACAGCCAAGTGTTTTAGATCCAATAAAGCATGATCTACAAGTTTTCTAAATGACTCCTAAAGCAAATCACTTTATATGCAAATTGATGAAGAAAGTTTGGCAATTAATATTTTCTGAACCATAATAATTTGATGAAAAAAAGTGAGCGGGATCTACATCAGATATGTAGATCTGTTATGGTTGATTTTCCTTTGTGTTTTCCTTATGAATTATTAATGATTTTTAAAAGGGTTGATACAGAACATCCTACCTTGATAACTCAAAGGGTTCATGTCTTGATGATATCCAGCTGCTAAATCTTCCATGTAGATTGTCACGTAGCCAATTATCTGGTGGCTGTTTAATGTCAGTGTTCTATATAAGAAAGTGATATTAATGTTCCATAACACAAACTTTGTCTAAAAAGCCCTATCCCAATGAATATACACTTTTCAGGCAAACTAAATTTTGAAAAAGCTTAAGTGTACAAAGAGAACCTCAACAACTATTTAAAAGACAAGTATATCATGCTCCATGCATCCATCCATTTATACATCCATCTGTCCAAAGGTCCAACCATCCATTCATAGATCCATCTGTCCCTAAATCTGACTGTCCCTATATCTATCCTTGCATCTATTTGTTAATCAATCTATCAATCTGTCCAGTCTGTAAATCTACAATAACAGATGTCCACCTGTCTATCTATCTATTCATTTATACTCATGAATATAATGAAGAAAAGATGCCTCCTAAATTCCTGAAGAAGATACTGGTCACAATCATAGATTTTTCCAAAATAACTAGAGTATGATCAGAGTTAAGATTTTAGTTCTCTTACAAGCTCCAAGGTCGAATAGGTTTCCATTGGTCCCATTTTTGTGTATTTTACCACAGCTGTTGATTTAACATCCAGGATAGGAGCCTGTGATAAAAGAAACATTAATATATGTTTACAAGCTAAGCTTATCTCGGAGTAATTTTTTCTCACATGCATGCATTTTTTGAACTTATCTAACATGTAATGTGCACTTTGGTAAAAAATTTGACAAAATAGGCACCTTTTGAATGCATTGCAAGCAGCTGAAAATTTTCATGATTTTGTGCTATTTATCTGGTGGAACAAATGGCATCCAAAATCCAACATTTCTCCACATATTTTGCAAACTTGCCAGGGCTTATTTTAAAATGTGACCACTTCCACACTTTAGCTGTACCTACAGGCATAGGTCGTGTGCACGTTACGTCATGGCCGCCATGTTGGATGAACTTAAGAAAAGTTTTTCTTTATCTGCAATTATTTCATCCATTATTCATTAAATTTCATCCAACATGGTGAAAATATCTTTGTCCTTTGAATCTCGAGGGATTGGTTGCACATCACCTATAGGAACCAGGGCTAACATGGGGCAACTGACTTCTATTTCTACTTTTGCTTTCCCACTTTTTGGCAAAGATGTACATTTATGTACAAAGTTTAAGGTAATTTTCCCAGATTTTGTGCATCATTTATGACCTTCCCAGATGGCCTATATCTCGCACAAATCAAAAAAGTGTAATTCAGACTGGCTCTGTCAATGTGCATTTTCAATCACATCCAATTCACCTTACTGGCTTGTATATTTGACTTCCATTCCAACGTATTTTTCCCATCTTGATCGCACACACTAACGATCAGTGATCATTGCTATTTTTCCTCTCTCTGTTAAAGAACTTCCAGTACCTATGCATTGATGTTCAAAATTGATTCTATAGTGTGTTCAGTTTAGATTTTTTGCCAGTATGCCTGAGGTTGCAAACTTTACTTACCAGGAAAAAGTAAAGAGCAAAAAAAATTTAAAAATTCGGAAGTGTAAAAAATGAACACATCTTAATTTATTGCACATGTGTGATGTGAGGTATTTCAAAAATAGCAATAAATTTTAGAGACTTTTTACTTCTATAACGAGACACTTTGCGAAACCAACCGATTTGCTGGTCAAATCTGTGTTATCTTGCTCCTTATCCATATGCTCTTCGCTTGTATCTTCCATAGTATCCATTTGTAAAACTTCCAAGGCGATTAATGTTAATGGCACGGAGTCCAGAATGTCGCACGAAGTCTCAACTACTGAAGACTGAGCGTGAGTGTACGATAAAAATACGAATGATAGACGACATTTTCCCAATAGTTAATGCACTAGTCAATTGAAATCTCTACCCCCCCGGTCCCGGGACATAGTTGGGGATTTGATCTGGACCCCAACCAAATGACGTCAAAACCCCCAGCTCCTGGGGACGACCTTTGAGTCAAATCCCCCACCAATTCGAAAACCATTTTATAAGACACATTAACTGTTAAAAAACTATTACCATAAATACAGAGAAACTGTAAACAGTTTATTGATGTAATCATGTTAAAATTTAATATAAACTACAGTAGTACCAGCGTCAGCAACTACAGTAGGGATTGGCATTCTGGGCAAACCCAATTCCCACTTGGGGCATCTGTGATGCCAACACATTCAAAGTGAAACCATCTTATAGGGCAATGGTCACAGTCACATGCAATCATATCTCCAGATTCAAAGAATTAAAAACACTTTACCTGTCGTTCGTCCGCCGCCATTTTCGTTTCTAGCGCTGACAATGCTGTTTCTTCTTTGCCCCAGGTGGGGACTGGAACCTGAATCAAAAATTGTCTAATCCCCCACCCCCAAAGGGGCAAACTATTTGTCAATACTGATCCCATGCCCTTGTTAACCCCCTGTATGTCCCGGGACCGGGGGTAGCGGTTTCAATTAACTAGTGTATAAACGCCAGGCAGATTCAGCTAAATTGGAAGGGAATTGTTTACTTTTTGAAACACAAATACTTTAGAAATTCAGCAAAAATTTTTATGCTTGATTCTGCAGCGCAGACTGCAGTGGAAGTAAATTTTAACTTTTCAAACGTGAGATTTAAAGCGAAAAAAAATGAACTGTAACCCGAATTAAGAATTTTTTAGCCATTTTCGACTTTAAATTAAACCAGTCCTGTCATTTGTTCAAAATGAACCAAATGACAGTTCATACATAGTTCACAACTGATGCCCAAGAGGTGAGGGAAAAAAATGCGAGAATCTGAATCTTACAATGGCTGGAGTATCGGAAAAATCTCGACTGTCTATATCGCAAAAAAAACCGATGAGATGCCGTTGAGTTACGACCAAGAGCGATTTTGACCGATTGCGTGTTTTGGCCATATTGATTTTGGCGGGAGCTCTTCTGCAATAAACTTTATTGATGGCGTTTGAGTC
>JBAHVQ010000251.1:351201-368487 GCA_036872915.1 Nanipora kamurai | reverse complement strand
CCTAATTAACATATCTATACTGACAGTGCAAATCTTGTCATAGTATAACAATTAAAAATCAATTTACTAAGAGACTGTAGACATCATGGCCACATATCAAAGTAACTTTACAAACTGATTTCTTCAGTATTATGGTTATTCCAAATATACTTTGCAAATTTTGATTACAATTGACAAGAGATTTATCCCAAATTTACAAAAGCACTTATCTTACACATCATTTTTAGATTTATCATAGTGCCTATAACATCCAATACCTAAGAGCAAATGAAAGAACAAAGGAAAAATAAACAGAACAAGGACAAAAAAATGCATTTAAAGGGTTAGCAAAAAATAAGCATCTGAAAATGGTCAAATTCATAACAAATCTCTTGTCAATTCTAATCAGAAAATACGAAGTGTATTTAGAAACTATCATAATGTTGTGTTTTGTTCAAGGGTGATAGCCACTAGTCTGCAAACACACAGAAAGCAGGCCTCTAGCACGTGAAAAAAAAAACAACTCATAAGTAATTATGGCACAGAAGAGGAGCTTGTTACTTACTCTTTGATGAAAAACTGGCAGTGCATAAGGATGGCCATTATTTCTCGAGTGTGGGTGAGGATGATAGTGGTAATGGTGATAATGATGGTGGTGATGGTATGACAACGTAGACACTGGATTTGCAGGCATATTGTCCACCTACAAAATAAGATATTTAGAATGACCGATTCCTTTCACACAATTTTGTGTTGAGAAATGAAATGTCTCATGAGTAAACATAAGCACAATTCAACCTTGATTATCTGAACTCGTTGGCAGAACCAAAATAAGTCCAGATAATTGAGTCAGGTTAATCAGGATTATGAATATTAACAATTAAATTACTCATAAAAACTGGGACTGATCAAATAAAGTTTGTATAATTGGAAAATCTAGATAATGGAGGTCAGGGTAATAAAGGTTTAAATGTAATATCATAGAGTGGGTTGTAATTGCCATTTAACCTCCTATGTAATGAAGTTCACCAAGCAAATTTTAGGCATTTTTCTAATCAAATATGTACATGTAATGCACCTATAAATTGCAATATTTGTTACTCATATTATTATTGTATCAAGTAAGACTTTAGGATTAAGTTGTGGGATAACTATCGAGCACTCAGGAACATGTACAGAAGCTATTGCACAATCTGACGAGGAAAAGACAAGGGTAAAGTAACAAAGCAGACATTCCATGGTTATTTTACATGTGAAGACATGGAATTGTAAGTGGACACCTGTATTTCAGCTGACTCTTTTGACCCACACCCTGGACGTTCCCTACTGCTCAGATCATCATCTATACTGTCCAACCTTTCATGTATATTAACTCTTTAATATGGCCACTGTTGCTATCTAGCAACACCATTAATTTTACTCTGGCTAACACCAGACAATTTTACTCATTAAGTGGAAACCTCTACAAAATCCAGACAATAAAGGGTTGTTGAGGTAGTATAACAACTAATGCAATGTGGTTTGATGTCCTATGGGGTGCATATTGGTGCTGACACTACCTTGTAAATGGGTAGGAGTTTTAATCAGGACAATGAATGCTCATGAGGTATATCAGATATTAAAATGTCTCCCTAAGAATCAATCATGGTATTACTTATAAAGAACATAAAATAAATGAGAATTAGAGTCTTAAACTTATTCTCATACCTGACTGACTGTTGCCATACCAATATGCCCAGGAATACAAGGTTGGCTTGATAATGGTGTGGGCATGAAGCTGGCAGCACCTAAATTGGTATTTTGAACTTCAACAGGACTTGGCCAATGGGAATTACAGGGAAACATGAGTGGATGGTGAACTAATGGTACTCTTCTTTGAATTGTATCCTCTTGATTTCTTCTGCATCTTGGACAATCACAAGATGGCCTAACATTTTAAAGGAATTATGTCAAACTTTCATGGACAGTAATATAAACAGGACAAGTATACAAATGAATTAATCTCTTTAAACTGAACCCCTAACAGCAAGGAACTGCACTGTTTTGTTACCATTTGTGCTCCCTTGTTTAACTGTGACACTCTTTAATGTACAATACCTGACATATTCTCAAAGTAACACTGGGAGTTTTAAAAATAAAAAAAATTGACCATTTAAAAGCTTTTACCTCCATAGATAAAAGCTTTGTCACAGGATGCTTAAATTCCCAGTTCTAACTCTTTTCATCTTACACTTTAACACCTCTCTACTGCTGGTAAAAAAATATTTACCTGACATTAACCTATTAAGGGTTTCATAAAATTTACCTGTTTAAGTTAACTGGAAGTGTAGGACATAAAGGTGGATGTGTTCCCAGACATCCCTGGCAAGGTGATCTGTTTAATAGCTGGTGATGAACAGGTAAGCCTGGCAAATTATTGTAATGACTACAACCTCTCCCGGCAAAAGCAGGACAATGAAATTCTTTTACTTCAATCTGAAAAAACAAAGATGACTTTCAAAGTTAAATCTCTTCATAATTTTAGTTTTGGGGTAAACTAAATAAAGTGTGAACAATCATCATTCAGCCTGGGAGTAGTGATGGAGCCTAGCAAAAATGTTAAGGTTTGGTTCACCCAAAATCTAAGGTAAATCCAAGTCCTTAAGTAAGTTGAGTAACCAGATTTTTAAAGCCCAAAATCAGGGAAAAAATCACTTGGTCACATGTTGCATATGGTACCAATAATATACCATAAAACTGTATTATAGCATAGTTCATCTAGCACTGGTGACCAGCAAACTGCACCAAGTCTTCCCGCACTCATCCCTTGGCAAGTAAAATTGTCTGGTGTTGGCCAGAATAAAATATCAAAGAGCACCCTTGCCCCTTAATGTGTTAAACTAAACAACCACTTCATGATTGTATCAATGCATAATAATAATATAGCATCAATATCGTGAAAAAAGAAATATTACCCAACATATGCAACCAGTAAAGGTAAGGGTAAAACAAAATCCTCCTGATTCCATTCTTCAAGTAAATATTGGAAAGCTAATACTGGTACATATCATTTTCAGTATGCATCAAAGTTATTTACTTAATTCCATCATTGTTTTTGTCAGACATGTAAGTATGCATATTTGTTTTGTAAATACTACTTAAATATACTTAAAATGTACCAAAATATTACTATGAAAAATTCTTGTACCTTTGAGCAATGAGAACAGCTGCTTGATATTAAAAAATCTGGTCTTAATGAACTTGCCATTTCAAAGTTCTGTAAAAAATGTACAAGGATTAATGCCATTAACCAACAGGATGTAATTTGAAAGTATCTGGTATGTTGGCATGTTGAATTAGCCTGGAGTTCAAAGTCTTGGCTACCTGAAAAATGTTGCAGTTCACTGCAGTTGACAATAGTTGAAGATTGACTGATTAAAATAATGTCAAAAAAGAGCAGTTTGAAAGGTCTTTGGAATACACACGAAAACTAGAGAAAAGACTTCTCTGCAATAACTATAGAATGGCTAAGTATTAGCCAGAATAAAATGCAAACAGGCTACCTTTACAAGGAAAGCTTTAAGAGTCTCTGCACCAAATGGTAGTCTTGTATTACCCAAGTTAGACTATTCATCTCTGGATCCAAGGAACCAGCTTTTAACAATAGAAGTCAACAGTTAACTACTTTACTGTTAGTGATTTTTTTGCATTGTGCAGCTGAAACTTTCCCATTTGCTGATAGATTTCAGCCTTGAGTTGTCGTGTTAACCTTTCAATGCCTGATATGTCTTCACTCTTGTTCTTTGTTCTCTCTTTATTTTGGTTTTCTGATTTCTTTTTTTGTTCAAAGTTTCTAATATCTAGGACAATGGCTATTAAAGGGGTCACAACTCACTTTCATACAAATACAAACCTGACATGGGAAACCATACAAACATGTAGAACTGATTCATAAAACAGACTGGTGTAGTCTTGAGAAAGGCTACCGGGGGATTCAGTGACTGATGTTTGATGATCAGTCATTAGCTTCACTTACAGTCTTTCTAAGACTATACCAACCTGGACAATCAATTTTCACAAACTTCTAATGATACCCCAGGTTCAAACCATTTACTTTAAACCAGACTGGTGCTTAACTTTTTAAAAGGAATCAACAGCACTTCCATTAAAACAGTTAAATGGATCAGTCTAGTGTTCCTGGATTTAAGGTTAACAGGAAAGCACCAGCAGCCTTGAAACATGTACTGCAGGTTCGGGCAACCACCATTTTTAAAGATGCAAATATGTTTGGCCAGAATTGAACTTGTCATCCTTCAGGACCACATTTTCTGACCCAACTAGTTCCAATCCACCAAACTATCATGTTCCTCACCAAACCTTACTAGTCCGACTGTAAGGATAGTAAGAACCCATGATGTGGTCACTTTCCATAATAGTCCATGGCATGGTGTTCCATAATCATCTTAGAGAACAACGTGCACCAAGTCCAATGGAAGATGGGGGGGGAGGTTCAAGATTACACTTAAAAAAAATGAACAAGATCTCATTTCCAAGTGCAAATATTTCTAATAACTTTATTCAGGACATGAAATACAATAAAATATTGAGCATACAGTGAAGAGTGATCTGTTTATGACGATCGGAATGTCAATTTAAATTCTTCTTTCAACGATGATCAGCTTCAACAATGACATGATCCATTCCAAATCATCCCATGTTACATAAAGAAAACCGACTAAAAGCGGATATTTCGTTTTTGTTACTACTCATCGCCCCAAAAGTTCGTACACACACACCACTACTGCAAAATTCTTTCCTTAAAATTGGCTGGATTAAACTTTAAAGGAATTTATCGAACGCAAACATGACCAGAGCTGTATTGGTAATCCGTGAAAAGGTTTGACAGAGATTCGAAAGGCGGGACAAAGCTCTTTGTTATCAGGAGATGTCTCCAAACAAACCTAAAATACATATTTTATACTTTTTTGATCGCCTGTTTCATTTCTTGAGAAAAAGAATAGGTTTGAATTGAGAAGAACTTTCTACACACGAAGCAATAGCTAGGACAAGTAAAACAATTCCCTTTGTCCGTCAAATATGTACGTCGGTACATATTTGAGGCAGACTTGCCAGATATTAATATTGGAAATATGATATGCACAGAACGCTCAAATGCCTGCCTTGTACACCAACAACGACAAACTTAAATTTAATTCCCTAAATAAAACTTTTTTTCTCCTGAGAAGCATATGCGCCACAGTTTGCCGCTAAACCATTTCGTGTTCCAGCCATTGTTTCATCCAAAGCTACAAATCTTTCGCGGTATCGCAAATAGGGTCTTCAAATGCCGAAACCAATCCATATGCAAACATTTAAAACACCGTTGACGAAAATTCGACATTCTCTGTCCAAACGTAAACAATTGTACAATTCGTGTGGCTTTTAATGTATATTCTAACGTACCTTTCCCACTTCCCTCCTTTCTCATGAAACGGAAAACTTTGAAAACCCGAACTCGACGCACTCCATGACAAGACGACGAAAAAAAGGTTTAACCGAACACATGCAGTTCGCACGGGGAAAGAAAATGTCGCTTTCGTTCCTTTGTCTAGCTCATAATAACTCCAAGCTGTTCCATAACTGGTTGTACGCGGGATATAAAGCTTGCAAACCTTTGATCCTACCCGCTAAGAAAAACACTTTTATTCAAAGGGTCCCCCAAGGGAGGGTTTCGAACCCAGCGGCCAAAAGCCATTGCTTTACTAAAAAGAAACATTCAAACTAGAATGCCGTGGTAATTTATGACAGTATTCTTTACCTCGTGATACGGTGAAAGTTGTAAGAATACTCTCCAAAAAGTTAAGCAATTATCACCACGCGCTCACCACAAACTCAAAATACGAATTGCACGGAACTCACCAAGGGGTAAGCGTTCCCTCTATCATAATTTATACTATGAAAGAGAAAAAGTGGAATTTAACGTGGACTTAACATGAAAGCGATTCGTGAGAATTCTTTAATACTGATTCAAAACGAAATACTTAGTTCTTGACAAAGAGTTCTAAAGTAATGTAAAATAAAAT
The DNA here is from genome assembly GCA_036872915.1 of Nanipora kamurai. Lineage (NCBI taxonomy): Eukaryota > Metazoa > Cnidaria > Anthozoa > Scleralcyonacea > Helioporidae > Nanipora > Nanipora kamurai. The sequence continues at coordinate 362,446 of JBAHVQ010000251.1, read as the reverse complement.
GGGAACAGAATACAAGTTTGCGTTCTTCGTCCTCATGTGTAGTTCCCTTTTCACGTGGGGCAGTTCGTTCGTCCCCGAAGTTCCATGGCTGTCTGTGAACAGGTCTCGATTCAATCATCAGACCTTAACGCGAAAGCAGCATTACTAGGCTATTGCGGGGATCAGGAAAACTGTAGGAACAAAAACACGACCCTACAAAAACACGGAATGCCACCAGATACACAAAACTACAACTTCGAACAGTACGTAGTCAAAGCAGGGTAGGTGTACCTTGATAGAAGCTTTTGCGGGCAAGACAATATTGTACATTTACCACGAAACTAAGTCGACAACGCTTTCGAATTCACAGCAATTAAAGCCCAACGTCAAAGCTTATATTAAAAATCGCCAAATAAAAGTAAAACGCAACTAGGGACAGTACCCAGGTACATTTAACGAGAGGTATAGAAAGAGCGAAAAAATTAGGACAGAATTTTAGTCTGTTCACGACCAAGTTGACCAAATATACAGTAAGAAATTGCACTGCTTCCGAAAACTTTCATATCCTTTCCACAGAAAAGTCCCTCCACCTCGTGTGTCAGTAGGAAATCGACGTAGATTGCACTGTCCACGGGAAAAAATCACAGGTAAAACAGCGAACTAACCTGAAAATGAAGATCTGCTCTCTCTCGAAACTCAATGGATGTCGTTGAGAAAAGCGCTGTATGTAACTCGTTAACGACAGCAGAACCCGAAGAACGGACAAGCTGAGATAAACCACTTTGACGGTCGTATTTTGCTTTCCATCAATCTACCTTCTTTGGTCTCGCATCAAAGAACATCAATTATTTTGGCAACTCTTGACATGTGAACCAAATTATTTGTGACGTTCACCTCTACGTCACTTCCTCCGAATAACGATAGAAAACAAACCAATATTTACGGAAACAATTGTTTGATAACATTCTTTCACCGACATATGTTGCTTTTTCTCTGACCGACGGAGGCAGCAATATTATTTCAAGAGCGAATTTTAATGTTCCTGTTGTGGAAGGTTGTCTAAGACGGAAAATGGGAGTGGTTGGGTTTTCGAAAAGCTGATTTGCAATTGAATAAACATTCGACCAGAAAGCACCAAACTTTAACCAACGTAAGCACGAGCCCACCGACAACCATTAACCTGAGCACTACCTACAAGGACACCAAGTTCTGTTAGAGTATCGTCGAAAAGTTTGGCACTTTATGAAAAAATCTACAACAAATACGTAATGCGAATTTTTCATCTCTATTACTTCACAAGGACACGCCAAATCATCAGTATGCGCAAATTGGACACAAAGATCCTTTAATTTAAAGACTGTCGAAGTGTACAGGGTCAGAAGAATCCTATTCTTAAATGGGGAAAATTGATACACTTTTTACAGTTTCAATACACTGATAAAGTTACAACAGAGAACCATGAATAGTTTTCACATGCCACCCCCATACTTGACCCTGTTTGATTTTTGCCTTGCAATAACATACTACGAGAAAAACAAAGGGATTGAGAGGCTAGCATGTTAAGTAATCGTGTGGTAGACAGTCAACGAAGCATTTTATCCAACTCCAATACTTTGTGTATAAAGCATTCACTGGGGGTTGCATCACAAACACTCCAATCAGTTACCATAACAACAGCAAACAGCCAAGTAGACTTGACATATCTTGTGGTGAGGCCAGTTTGTAAATTATAAAACTTACACATCTACTACTGCACTAAAAAGTCAAGCTGTTTATTGTCTATTAACTTGATAGCTTATGTTTTCTAGAATTACTCAGGGGATTTACGAGGACTGTCATCATTTTGTTCAGCGTCACTATGATCTGATCTGGCTGGTGACTTGGAACGACTTCTGCTGGGACTCCTTGATGGAGAGCGCTCGTAACGTTCTGAGCTTCGCCGGTCAGGGCTTCTTTTACTTTTTCTCCTCTCTGGACTGCGAGATCTTGATCGGGAATAAGACCGCCTTCTTCGACTTGAACGTCTTTAAAAGAACAACAGAAGCAGTTTAGCATTTAGTTTGAACTGTAAACTTTGTCAAAGTTTTGGGGTTCTTTTAAAAGGTCCTCGTAATTACAATGGTATTGACAGTACTTCAATATATATTTTCATTCTTGAGCTGTTCAGGTTTCTTGCATTATATAAGTTATGTGGTAACATGAATCTAGTCAACAGCATTGTGTCAAATTTTATCTTTGACATCACCTTAGTATTCAAGTAACTTGAAATTTAACACCTGGATGCTGCCAACCAATCGAATAAATATATTTCAACTTATATGGTGGCTGAAGTAACTGACTGGTTTCCATTTCTAATACAAAATAATGTTTTCTCCTATGCCTTGGGAATTTTCAGTCTAACAAATAACCAGATTTTTTAGTAACTCTGACAAAGCTAAAACCAAGTTTGAGATTGGAAAGGTCACAGAAAGTGAAAAATTCTGTCACCATAAGGTCAAAATAGCTTAAGATTAAGAGCTAATCAGTGCTGCTCGGTTTAATGGTTTACGTCCATTTCCAATATTTTCAGTGGTTGGGGCTGGACTTGATAATTTGGAAGGAAAACTGAATGCTACATTTATCATGAAAGTGTTCTACTGATCATAAATAACTCAAGAATGAAAATAGATACGGAGGAGTTCTGAACATATACAACTTTTTGTTATAAGCACCTTTCAAGCTATCCAAAAGTTACTGACAATTACATGTACTTTAATACATGTAGAGAACATGAGTACAGGAATAACCTAGACTCACTATTATAATTGTGAATTTATCATTTCATATTACCATGAGGATGATTCTGAAACAGAATAACCCAGCCTCACATAAATCTACTTCTGACCATAAAATTACCTTGGACTGTAACTTCTTGATCTTCTCCTACACAAACATAAGATAATGTGGCACTCTAAGCCATTATCTTCCACCCATGAATAAGTTAGAAAAAACCTTGTTACCGAGGCACACTTCACAGCTTCATCATATAACATGAGCTACCAACTAATTCATGCTGATGATATTGACAAACTAACTTCTAGGAATCCAAGGTGTTCAAATGTCTTTGTGATAGGAGCCTGTTCTCAAAAAAAAAAGCCAGGCAGCTCCATGTGACATTGACACTGTTGGCGTGGCAACTACTGGGGGTCCCACCAAGAACAAATCGAAGAATGTTTTGAATTTCAAAAGTTTCCTTATGAATTTTGCTATCAATCTAGAGGTGCAGGGTTTTTTGGATATGAAAAGCCCCAGCTCCCTGGGTAAAAAGTAGTCCTTGTGTGGTCAAGCAAAGAGAATGTCAGCAAAGCTCAAAGACACCAAAAGTAAAGAAATAAGCTAACATTTTATAAATTATGTAGACAAAAACATTTTTTTAGAATATATGTCACATCTTCATACGCTAAACAACTTAATTTAACGCAAAGTAATTAACAATTTAAGCTTCCCAAACACAAACCTATCATATCGATCCCTGCCATAATCTCGACCAGTGTCTCTCTCCCGTCCATAATTCATACGCCTTTCACGGGACCTCATCTGGCTGGGAGCTGAAAAGAAAGAAAACCTGTCTTACTGATTTCAAAGTGTATGAATAACTTCATTTTTTAAAAGCTTCTTGGGATCAGAATAAGGGAAATCTATAATACTCATTCATCTTCACATCTGACTACTACTTACATTTACGATCTCCTTCAGCAAATTGAACCTCAAGCTCCCGTCCAAGTAACATGACCCTGTCCAAGTAATACAGGGCATCTTCTGCATCTCGGATATCTTCAAATCTTAAACAGGTTAAGAACTATTGCAAATCTAGATCATAACTCACCTACTATCATGACTTGAAAAACTTTGTCTTTACTTCTTGAAAAACTTTATATATTTTAAATAGAACACTTCTATGAGTCCCCTAGATCTGTATATCTTTGGCTTGACTGCAGCCCTTTACTTTATAAAACTTGAACTTTTGTGGCTTGCTATCTGTGACAATTTTAGCCTTGTCTTTAACTTTGGACTTTGCTGTTGTTTATATTGAGCTTGGTTTTAAATCTTGAAAATCATGCTAGCTTGCAGTTAAATGGACTCTTGACACTTTCAACAGCCTGAGCTTGACCTTGCCAAGAGAAACAGGCTTGATTGATTGCAATGCTTTTTCCCTGCAAATGTTTACCGGAAAAGTAATGAGACAAAGCTACAAAATTTGCTACACAGAACACCTGGGTTACAAAATGTATCACTCTAACCAATATGCTGGGACAATGAACTGTAAATTCCAGGGTCCCCAAGCAAAACTCAGAACTTAATCACATTTTTGAGGAGATATACTTAACTATGCAAGAGGGGCTATTCTTCTGAATTCATCCAGTACCCTCTGATGACATCCTTAATTTGCAGCATAGTTACCAAATCATGCTACCAGAGACCAATGTTTATAGCACTTCAAAGTATACGATGATTTTATTTCTGCAACTGCTAAGAAAGAGTGGTTGGTTCCTTGGCAGGGAGTGGCAGAAAGTTTATCCCAATGCTGCCACTGAACTTCCCCAGTTTGTCACCAAGGAACAGAAAAAAGTTTTCACAATTGAATGTCTCATTTGATATTCCCCTGTTGCAATTTCATGCCACAACAAAAATTATTGACATTGGACTACTGGAGGAAATCTCCCAAAATGAAAACCTACTACAGCTGGGGTGGGGCAAACTTACATCAATTTGTGATTGATTCAGGTCTTTTGACTTTCAAAATCACTTGGCCTTGGCAACTGACTTGTCTCTATACAAGATGCCATGACTCGTCGTGACAAAATTGCTTTGCAGATCTTGCCTTTCAACTTTAACTTATGTTTTCGTCTTTCTGGAAGACCCCTTGGCCACTTGCAGTTAAGGTTTTCCACCGATTTTTACTATCAAGTTTGAAAACCAAACTTTCTCTCCCTCGCTTTTAAACGTTGCTTGCTAGAGTTTTCTTTCACCTCCTAAAAAAATGCTAATTGTTAAATTTCTTTAAAGAATGACATAGTTAAGTAAAATCACTGTTCTCTGTATCAACCTTCAGATCATCAACGTACTCTTCCTCGTTTCCGAGACCAGAGCCATCAAACCTCGTGGCAGACGAAGCCACGTCTAATTTAAGTTTCACTACTCAAAAACAAGTATTTTCTTTGGGAAAGGATACTGTACATAAGCAAACCCTCGTGCTTCCCTTGTGTAGTAATCTTGCGGGATATAAACGTCTTGAATACGACCGTATTTGCCGAACAGACGCCTCAAATCCTCCGGCCTAACAAAGCAAAGAATAACCATGTCATAACACAAAATGATCAATCTTTTACTCCTGACAGAGATTGGGCAAACTTTAGCAAGTCACCTTGTGTCATGATGAACGTTTCTGATGTACAAGGAGCTATTCGGAGGGCGAGAATAACGCGAAGACATCTTTGTAAAACCACTTTTTCAGCCTCGTGTAGGAACCTTTCAATAAAACAAAATGGCGGACAATAACGAAAGCGCCGAATGAAGGATATCTACGCCTGGAATGGATTCTGGGATACAAAAAAGCAGTATTTGATTGGACGATAAGCTAAACGCTGATTGGACTATAAACTGTGACGTATAATGATCTAGATTGCGCGCCAGTTTAGAATAGAGATTACCGCCATATTCTCCTTCGATAACGTTCACTTGACTTTTAGTCCAACTTCCACAAACGGTTTAAGTATTTTTGAGTTAACTCTCCGCACTTCAATGATGCCAACAGATAGCAGGCTGAGAAAAGTGAGCGACAGAGACTCACACACGAATGTGCAGCAAAGGAAACGCATCAGATGCACCAAGTAAGATGGCTTTGTTAGGTTCTACTAGCGTCAGTTCAAATGCAGTGATTTCCATCGCAGGGATGTCTCACGCCATCCAAATCATCAGCGAATGCTTGCAAGAATGGCCTAGGGTTGTGCATACTGAAAGTCCCATAGATGTATGATCAGAATTGACGTTGTTGTAACCAAATGCCTACTCGTTCCTTTAGTAAGCAAGATGGCAAAATGTCAGACAAACAGTGCATTTCTCTGGTTCCGTCAGCTGCAGATAATGCCAAACAGTCTTCACCAAGAAGTCAATGGAAGGGTTGGCAAACTGTCTCAAATGAAAACAGTCCAAATTCAGCCAAAGAAAACCGGGAATTCCCTCCACTGACTAACAACTTATTCGATTCTTGGTGAGTATGAAGCTGGTTTGTTGGATGCAGTCTAGGACTGCTGAAACTGAATGAATATGTCATGACGAGATAATTCAATTTCACCATGTGTTGTCTTCGTACTGGTAGATATCTGTTCCCAGAAATAACTACTACATTGTATTTTGTAATTTCATTTCACCTTCATCTTTTGCTTTCAATAAAACAAGGTGGTATTTGAATGGAGTGATCTCAGGCCCAGTTATGTAATAATGTGAATACTACTCATTTTTGGCCCACATAATTGCAGTATACATTTGACAAATAGATTTCATTTTTTCATTGTTTGTTCAGTTATAGATGCACAGATGATGTCACAGCACGTTAAGAACAAAAGAGTGGCCCATGAGGCAATTGCTGAGTGGGTCGATGATGTTCTTACTGGTTGGTGTCCTTTGTACATCTATAACTGAATGTGCAATGGAAAATGAAATATATTTGTTTTATACAATAAATAAATAAAACAATACAAGAAAAAGAAAGAAAGCTTACAGGGAATATTTGGGACATTAAAAGACTCAGAAACAGCCATCTGACATGATCCGTAATTTATACAAATAAAGCAACATCATTGGTTCACGATAAATATGTGGATAGTTGTGATTGGTTCACTGTTTTAGTGATGCTATCAATGTTTCTGTTCTTTAATCAATCATGGCTAACAAGACATGTTCGTGGAAGTTGATCATCCAGGTTAGTGTATAGTCTTGAGAAGGACTGTTGGTAGAAAGGGGCTTTCATCTTCAGAGTCAAAAGGCTCTTTTGACTCTGAAGAGGAAAGCCGCTAAGGCTGTTGAAACGTCAGTCACTTCTACCAACAGTCTTTCTCAAGATTACACTAACCTGGACGATCAACTCCCACAAACATGTCATGACTCTTCCAGGTTCAAACCATTTACTTTATCATGGGTAATGACTGATAAAAATGCCGGAAGTATGAAATTTATTGTATAATAACATTTAACTCCTAGGTTTACTCCTGAACCCATAAAAAATTGGGCAGATTTTATGGATGATGAAGAGACCCGGGAGAATATGAAACCTACAAATGTTATCAAGAAACAGAGGTAACAACTCAATTCTCTGTTTTCAAATGAGGATTTCTGAAAGAATTACAGTAACCTTTGAAAAGACAGAATGTGTTGTACTCAATCTGAAAACTTGATTTGCAATACTCTACATGTGTAGTGTTTATGATAATGTTGAACCAAAATAAATGCTGTCATCTTCAAAACAACAGCTAAACTCTGATTGACCCATCATTTACCAAACTGTCCAAAAACACCCCCTTTAGCTAATGCCAAATAATTTTCCTTGTCAAAGGGAGACCCTTCAGTAAACAATGCATTAAAAGGCAATTCCTGTAAAAGGTATTTATTGAACTTATCCTGTTCCAAGATATCTCTGCTGGACTTGTAATAGTTGTTAAATTGCCTGGCATTAGGCAGGGTAAAATATTTAATGTGTATTTGAACAGGAAAAGGTAAATGAATGTCCTTGAAAACTGTTTATCAGAAAAGTTTTGATTTTGTGGGTGCAACATCCCAACCTATCAATTGCTGCACTGTAATTAAGATAAGTTTTTCAACAATTGAAATAATTAATAACAATTGTCTTGATGATTCATATGTCTTGAATATTTAAATTTTTCATACAGTAGGTTCAAGAGGAAACTCTTGCTCTCAGAAAATGGTGAGAGAACATCCCATGAGAAGAAGATACACAAACCAATTTTAACAGATGAACACAGACTGTCTCAACGCCAAAAACAGATTGACTTTGGAAAAAACACAACTGCATATGGAAGATATATTTCTGAAACACCAAGGTGAGGCAATTTCTTCCAATATATAGAAGATCACATCAATGATTTTGAAACTTTAAATCATGATACACTATGTATAATGGTTAACTTCCAATGCTGGTTGGGTGTTTCCAGCACTAACATTTGTGAAACCAGCACAAATCTACCTCTGATCAGTACCTGTACCTTTTACAGTTACACTTTTCACCCTAACAGTTAGCAATATTAATCAATCCACTTTAAAAATGCAAATTTTTTTTTGAGGAATCAAATGGCTGAAGATTGATTCTCTGATTTTAGCCTGCACTCCTTGTTGGTTCCACAGAACCATGATAAATACATGTACAAATATTTGCTTGTATGACATCATAACAATTTGTGCCATTGTTGTGATGGGCCATTATGTGAGTGCATTGAGGATGGTAATGCTGTCCAAGCTGTTATAAAATACACATAACAGTTGGTGAAAGGTGATCTTTATAGGAAGGCAACTCAACAGCAACTGCTGTAAATGAAGTGCACATGCTATTTATGTAGATACATAAATCAACTATACAGTTAAGACTAGAAACAATCCCCATAGTGTGGCATGCTACAATAGCATGACTACATTTAAGGTTAATTCCAATTATGACATGGTAAGTCAAAATATCAAAGAATTTTTGTGATGAAGGGTGAATAACAAGCCTGTACAACATAACTGCAACTGATTCCATTAGGAAACCATTGGTGAGTTCATCCTATATACACCAAGAAAGACAAAGGGTCAGTTTATAATTCAACCCGTGGGCCAGCAAAAGGCTTGCAAGAAGGAAGAAAAACCTGTCATTTTACATCCCAAGGCAGAGTTATCCTGTGACATTTCCACATTCTAAGAATTGCTTTGTTCTTCGGGTTTTCAGACATTGCAGAAAACATGGGGATCCAAGAACACCGGACAAATTTCAAATATGTAGCACAAGGTCATGGACTGGTCAAGTAAAATCTTGGAGGAGGCGGCTACATGAATGGGATCCACCAACAGAAGGCAAAGTTGACTTGTTTTCATCACCAGTTAAAAGGTCAGTGGTGCACTAACTCTTTCCCTGAATAGAAAATTAAAAATGAGATTTTCTAATGGGCTTTGCACTTCACTTGCATTAAAAATTATACAGAACAGCCTCTTGTTTTCACACAAGAAATAAAAAATGCCGATCTGTAATAAACCAGTTCAATTTCAACTGTGCGTGAGAAGTCAGAATAAACTTCAGATCATTATAGTAATAACAATTTAATATTAGTGACCAATATGTGTTTGATTTACAAACTCAAACTAAAGGCAAAAGTTTTTAAAACAGATACACTACAGTTTTTTAAATGAGATATAGATCGTTTATCATGCTTAAACAATGAATGCTTCCGAGTGCTCATATTTATCAAATATTGTGGTAGATACTAGCTGTTTAACTATGTAAATTGAATGAAAAGCTTATGCAAATGAAGGCAAAATTGCTTACCTACTACAGATATGGCTTAAATATTAATTTCTTTTGATTTTTCTTCATGAACTATTAATGAGTTTTTAAGGTGAAAGTGAGGTCACATAGCAGTACTCCACCAAGACTTGTAATTGAGGATATAAGCTGGGATAAAAATTGCCTGTTGATTTTCCCTTATGATAATGCAACTAAAGCATCCTAAAATCAAGTTTATTGAACTTATAATATATATACCTCAGCCTAGACAGATATTTTTATTGTAAGTCTCAATTGACATAGTTGTGTATAACTCTCCCTTAGCAACATCTTGCAAGATGTCCAGATGGATATTGAACGTAATGGTTCAACGACCTCCAGCAACAACAGTGAAGACTTCTTCAAAGACCTCAACATTGATGCATGTATGCTGAGAGATCACCTACCTTTGTAAATACAGATCCAATTTATGGAATTATCAACACTAATTTTAAAATTGAAGCTGGAGTTTTTATTTGTACAGTAAAGTAAACAAGATGACAGATTTGGTTTAAGGAACTATCCATTATGTTAAAACAATCAAAGGTTATATAGACAGGTAATTATAACTTGATGTGCAAAACATTTTGGATAACCTGTAACTATAACATTGCAAGAAACTGTTTCAGTTCTTTAAATAACCCAATGTCTGTGAACAGATGTACAAAGCATTGTGGGTATTATTTTAGTTGTGATGTATACAACTAACACATATATGCTTTGTGTCCTGCTAGCTGCTCACTAAAAATTCTAAAGATCCACCTGTTTCTAAATATGACAAAAAAAACTAAATCCATTTCTCAATGAAAGTTTTAAAAAGTATTGATTTTGTTCAGTTTCCAGAAAATACTTTTAGGGCCACTGATACATTGCTTAAATACCTTGGTCACAGTATATAAGCTTTACTAATAACTTTTTCTGTACATTTAGCTGTTTCAAATAAAAACATTTGTACTTATCTACTTCACTTTTATTAGATTTTGGAACTAACTTGTATATACTATGACTAAAAGTGTATGGAGCATTAAGTTCTCTAGAAACAATTCTTCAAAGGTACATTTTGACCACAGACTGTCTCTATTTAGTAATGCTATTTACATCAGGAATAGCTACATTGACAATCACAGTGCTGCAATGTAACAGCTTTAACAGCACCATGAAAGTAGGATATGCATGTGTCACAAGTGGAAACATTGAGTCATTTCTTGCTCCTTCACTGACACCTGCTAGAAACAGCTTATCTTCCTGGTGTTCATGGTAGCCACATCACAGAGAAAAGTGAAATACTGAAAGGGAAAAAAACACCAATGTCTGGGAAAATTTTACTTTGTTGGCAATGCAAGATACATACTACACACGAACTGTAAAGAGGTTTACAAGGCAAGCTCCAGTAAATCCCATACAGTTCGTGTGCACATACTGTATATTACTTATCCAGCAAATACATCACGTTTTAAAATGTTACGTTGTGTACCTTTAGTTTTTTTTAACACTACGTCGACAGAAATTTAGTATGTTTAAAAATGTTACTTTTCGTTTCTCAAATGTTACGTCTTGCACCATTTATTACATTTAAGAAATAGAAAACATTTTCCGTGTTTCTATACAGTTATAGAAACACGCGTGGGAGAACGAGAAATAATCAGTGGGAAAACGAGCCCGTAGGGCGAGTTTTTCCACGTTATTTCGAGTTCTTCCAAA
>JBAHVQ010000251.1:319629-337467 GCA_036872915.1 Nanipora kamurai | reverse complement strand
GAAATCGTTTTTCTGAGGATACGAGCTTGACGAACGTCCCCTGTTGTTCTGATATTTACCAAGCTCCCACATGAGCAAGCTTTCTGCTCTGTGTTTAACTGTATATTTCATAATGTCGCGAGTGCCGGGTGCTCAAAATTCGTGCGGGTTGATCTCACCCGGTGCTGTCCAGCATAGCTACATCCCCGTGACATGTGACATGAACCTCGTATGTTAATTGTGTGAGCTACTACTAAGTGCAATCCTACCTCTTTCGTAACCTCTTCTTCTACCTCCTCTTCCCCGAGCTCAATTTCCTGAAGTGTGAAATAGTTTGCACCTTCGGTTCACACATGTCGATACATAATCGAAAACTGAGCAGATGAAAACAAAATGACGACATACCTTTGGAGGTTTTCTTGTCCGTGGCCGACCTGTTACAAAAAAACATACGAGAAAAATAGAACTTTACTAAACACTGTCTTGCAAACCATGCTTTACACGAAGATTTTACAGTTTTATGGCGTCAGTTCTCCTAAAACATCCTGGAATCCCCCAAAACTTATCCCTTCATATCACTGTACACAAAAAATCAATAGAGAGCCTAAGCTGTTATCATAAGAAATGAGTAGTTTGAATTTTGAGTTTGCAGTTTGATACTATTAAAGGCTTAGGAAATTTTTGCCGATCAAACTGTGGAACGCCATGGACTCAGAAAACTCTGACCTCCAGACGGGACTCGAACCCGCAAATTCACAATGGTTCCTAACCTGGCCTCCTTTTTTCTGGTTTTGCTTTTCCCGGAATCGTCAACGCTGTTTCGTCACCATGTGCCGACGGCTTAGTTCCCGCCATCGTGTTTAAACGTTCCCCTTGGTCTTTCTCGGAATTTTCTTTCGTAACTGGCTCCTATTAAACAAAGGAACAAGTTCAGAAATTACTCCTAGGTCGGTCAGGAAGATGTTTCATGAACCAGTAAGAAATAAAAGAGTTGTAATCCGGGGTTTACTGATGGTAGGAACGGGCCCGTTTGAGAAGCTACATCAAACACTAGAAAGAGTCCCTCGCACGATTTCAGCAGTCAAAGTTAGTTGGTTACAAAAGCTGTCTGGTATTTCAACTCAGCGACTCTTCTCTGTATCTAAAAACCTGAAGAACTCTAACTTGTGTCTGCTATATTACATCATGTACCCAATAAAAAATATCCTAGTTCTACTGCACTGCATTCAATTGCATTAACGATATAAAACTAAAGACACTACACTAACCTCCGACGACTTTCTGTTTCGCGATGTTTCGTCCTTTATACTCTTAGAAGCTAGAATAAAAGCAGCAAAGTATTTGCCATAAAACTGGTCTTAAATGTTGGAAAAATTTCCTCCTCTACTCCTCCCTCCTTTTCTTTCTTTCTTTATTCTTCCCTCACTCTCCCCCCATCACCCCCTCCCCTCCCATCCTTCCTTTTCTCTCTTTCCTTGATCGTTTCCTTCTCTCTCATTGCCTTCCTTCTTCTTTCCCTCCTACCTGTCCCTATTCCCTCCCACTCCCCTTCCATCCCTCCCTTATCCTCCCTTCCTTCTCCCTTTGCCTCTTTCTTCCTTTTCCCCTCCCCTTCCTCCTTCCCAACTTTCTTTTCCGCTCCCTCTTACTCCTCTACTTCCTTCCCTCCCACTCCCCTTCCATCCCTCCCTTGTCCTCCCTTCCTCCTATTTTTGTCCCTTCATTCTCCCTTTGTCTCTTTCTTCCTCCTTTCCTCCCCTCCCTCTGCCTTTCTTCCTCTCCAAATTCCTTTTCTCCTCCCTCTAACTCCTCTACTTCCTTCCTAATTGGCCTTGAATTTACCTGCTTTTTATTAATTACCATTCACCTAAACCAGAAATCATCCTGATTGATTGCAGTGTGTTTAGTATCTTACCTGCGGTGCTCTTTACAGTTAAATCCTCCCCTTCTAACTGGTCTTCACTTGGTTGCGGAGCAATACTTTCTTTCTTCTAAATGGTTGGGAAACAGAATAAAGATTACAGTTATAAAGATTACCTTGTGGTGGAAATGTCCAAATAAACCCACCTGAGCTAAAACTGCTTCGTTTTGGTTTGGAGGTTTGGTGTTTGCAGCTGCGGTAGTTGTAAGTAACTTAGATAATGTCGGAGCCACCTCAGCGGCTGACAGAGGACTTCCTGGTTTTTTCTCTCGCACAGATTCCACTTTGGTGACTTCTGCTGCAAGATTAGCTGCGCCTGTGTCGAAAAAAGTTTGATTAAAAAATGAGGTTATTTCAAAGCTGTAAAAGGTCACGAGAAGTAAAATAACCATCATTACAACAACAGAATATTTGGCATTTATACTATAAACAGAAAATTTGGCATTTTCATGACATATTTGACATATTACGCACGCGAAAAAACACTTTTCTAACTCAATTTGAATTTTTTTCAAATTTCAAAAATTTGAAACTTGGAACAGAAAGTCGGTCAAAATGACAAAGGTTTCCATCGTACACTACTGACGGGTATTCGTGGTATTGGGCACAATACAATTAAAGGACGTACGCACGGATGGCGTCACTGAAACAGGGAACCAATTACGACTCTCCATTAGCTAACGCGAGCCAATCAGGATGGTGCATTTGCAAAGATTATAAATCAAGCCAGAGGCCTTTTTATATTTTTCCACGTCCCAAAATTTCTCGTAATTCCCCAAACTTCTATAATAGATGTTTTGTTTTGTTCTACTGTTTATTGTATGAGCCCCTTTGCGAAACGTTGCGTCACGGGTAATCTGGACTATATTGAAAGGAATTACTTGACCCGTTAAGTCATGGGTCAAGTGGTTTCTTTGGAAGTAACTGCATGGATCAAGTATTTCTTTTCAAATTAGTCCTGACTTGCGATGATGCACCGTTTTCGTAGAACGGCTTATAGAACAAATGGATTTCATTTTCCCGTTATCTGTTCAGTTATAAATGCCCTCGAGACGCCACAACGTGTACAAACATCGATGACTCAGGGTCGCAGGTTGGATTCCCAGCTGGAAGACCCCTTGGAGGTGCATTTTCGTAACCATTCCCGGTTGGATCTTACAATATTTTTAATGCTCGAAAATTTTCCTTTACCTAACCATTGTTTTCTTTCCCGGCCAAGACGCAAACTGTAGCTAATTAAGGCTTTCAGAAAATATGTGAACATTCATGAAGTTCATTTCCTCGGGGAAAACATATTTTAATTCCCCAGACGTGGATCGACCCTGCAACTTGCTGTTGACCGGTGCGGATCGACATATTTCGATTTAAGAGCCCTGAATACGCACCAGGAATGCATTTGCTAACTGAAATATAGCAAGAAAAGCGACGATTATTCCGAAGAAAAATGTGCAATATTTAGTTACCAGTGGGGTAGTGGGGAATTGCCCCCACTGCCCTCCCCCTTGGTTGCACCTCAGGACGAAACTAAAGGTTAAATACACTTTGAGACATACTAATGTTCAACATTGTTCAGGTGCAGTTTGTTGCGAAGTAAGGGAACTGATTCTTACCTAAAAAAGGAACACCAGAGTCCAAAGGTTGATCACTTGGTGGATTGTCCTTTTTTTCGTGGTCTCCAAAGGAATTCTAGAAAACGTAAAAAAAGTCGTAGAATGAAACATCTGACGGTCTGTCAGTTCTTTGGCTTATCGTCAGCTGAACTTTTCCGTATGCCCAACTCAAACGTCCCTTGGTTGTTCCTTCTTCCTGTTCGTCTGTTCGTCCTTCGTTCGTCTTCCTGCCACCGTACTTCAGTATCCACCTCTTATTTCCTTTTCTGTTTGTTCGTCTGTCTTGTCCGTCAATTCGTTCATACGTCTCTATGTCCGTTCGTCTATTTGCTCGTTCATCTTTCTGTCCGCCGGTAGGTTCGTCTTTCCATGAACCATTTTCCCCGTTTGTTTTTCTGTCTTTTCTGCCGGGCCTATCCCTGTAGCACTAGCAAGCAATTCTTGTCACTCTGTATCTCTGTATATCGACCATGTGTCTATGCAATTAAGTTTCAGGAGCATGCGCAATTTCAATCTAAATGTCAATTCTTAAAATCAATTATCGTACCTGACTCATAGTTTCTGCCACATGTTTTATCTCCTTCACTGGCGTTGAAAGCAACGTAGGAAGTAACCCAGACGATGTAGGTACATGCGAGCTCACAGGAGCTGGTCCGTGAGCGAGAGTAGTGTGATCAACAATATTCTCTAGCATGGTCGAGGATTCCCTTCCCTTTGGGCTCATCCTGTGGTTGATCTGAGAAAGAAATAATATTGTTATATACCAAGTGTCAAAGTCCGTTTTTCTTGTTTCTGGCTGGGCGAGCGGTCCTCGCGTGACGGTCCGGGAATCGTGATGTTTACCATGTAACCGATGGCAGCGGGTAACGTTACTTTTATGCCCTAGGGAAAAATGAAAACTGGAAGTACATTGTAAAGGCCGGGTTTTCCAGTTTATCGTCTTTTAAAACACTGTTCGAAGGGTTTTCCATGACGTGAAGTGAAAGGTATATTCAAGGAAAATTTAACATCAACACTCAGCAACATGAAATGATATTGGTATTTGGTGAAGGAAATTTTCGAGTGCCAGAATGATATCTCAATGATCATTCACTTCACCAGGCATTCCCACCGATATATATATATATATATATATATATATATATATATATATATACAGAATTTGTAACCACACTTCTCGGCAACGGTCTTCGTAGCTCAGTTGGCAGAGCATTCCACTAGATTCGCAGGGTCGCGGGTTCGATACCCAGCCTGAAGCCCTAAAGTTGCATTTTTTGCAATTGGTCCCGGTTGGGTCTCATAATATATTATTCTGACAGTCGAAAATTTCCGTCACCAAACACCAATATCATTTTATGTTACCGAGTATTAATGTTAATTATGATATATTTGTGCCTTTATCAGGGCAATAACAGGGTGACATAAAAACGATATGTCCCTGATACCGTTTTTTGTCCCGCTATATCTGTCGTATTTTGATAAAGGCACAAGTATATAATAAACAGGTTATCATAATCGGGACGAAGCGATATCATTTTTATCGCTTTCAGGACGATTTTACAAGGTCTGGTTTTCTCCGCAGTTCCCTGAGCATTTTGACTTCATGAACGGAGACTCACTTGTTTTTGAAAAGAAAGATCCACCTCCATTGCAGTATCTTCCTTCGTTGTACTGTGATCGCTGCTACCGTCCTTAACTAACTGAGCTAGAATAAGTTGACTGGGGTCTTGCAGGTTTGTAAAATTGTTCGGAACTTGTGGTGGAGGTAGCTGCTAAACGAGTAAAATTATTAACACAAACCATTACATAAAGCGAGATTCGTGAATACACAGCACTTATTAGTACGGTGAGGATAAATGACACTGACGAAAAATTCCCGCCAGAAATAAAAAAAACCAATCATTGTCGAGTTAACGAAGTCATGCAGCGCCGTGTAAATAGTTCCGAGAGGACTAAACACTAACGATCAAACCGGCATGCGGGCCTGGACGAAACGACCGAAAGGGCTCCATGTCGGCCATTTTTGGCTTCAGTTTTTGATTAGCTTATTGACTGGAGTCAGCCTTCCAGTGTATATAGAGTTCAGTGGCTCATACAGGTTACCCAAAACCCAGTGTTTCCATGTTTTCGCGGGATTCGAACTCGCATCTCCGGGTTTCCGGTCAGCTGCTCCACCAGATAAAGCTATCCAGTGAACAGGGAATAATGTGCTCGTAGAATTCGATTTAAGTGCTCGAGAGATTTTTGCGACAACTTAACGCTTAGCCATGAAGATACGAAGTGTTTCAATTGTGTTCCAGAATCATCCTCAGGGTAACAAGAAAAAACATTTTCATGATAAACTTACACTGCGAAGGTCAATTCGACAAAATATCCTTCGCGGACGTAGTATACGTACCTGCTGCGTATGTTGTTGTTTGTGTTGTTTGATCACCACCTCTGGTAGGCTGTCCGCACGAAAAAACTGATGAGACGGAGGTTTTAAAGGCTTGTGTACTTGCACCTTTTCTTGCAGACATTGTTGTTCTTTGGACGGTGGTGGAGGTTTATCTAAATGTTGGTCGATGGCCACTTGCCTTTGTTGTTCAAGCTGTTGCTGCTGTTGTTTTTGCTGCTGCTGCTGCTGTTGTTGTTGTTGCTGCTGCTTTTGTTGCAGCTGCTGTTGTTGTTGTTGTTGTTGCTGCTGCTGCTGTTGTTGTTGCTGCTGTTGAAGATGATGGAGTTCAAGGGCTTGAAATTGTTTGAACTGCTGTTGCTGCTGATGGTGATGAGTTTGTTGGGTCTGAGTTTGCGAACTGCGGCCACGTCGAGCTTGCTGCTGTTGTTGATACTTCTGAAACCTTTCACGAGCAGAACAGAAAGGTTGTTGTAAAAGTACATTTATTTGTCTGATCCCAACTTTCATGCTAAATAGGACTGGAATGAAGGTAATCACATTTCTTACATAACAACAAGTTTTAAGCAGTTTCCTAACACTCGAAACAAGCGATTATAATCCGCCAAATTAACAAAATGAAGCAAGCTAGCGCAAAAAAAAAACGGACCAGATCACACGTTTTACCGGTTGAAATTTAAAACTGAACCAAATCTGGTTCTAACTACCCTTTGGTTCAAATTGCCATTTGGTTTTAACTAGCATTTCGTTGTAACTACCCTTTGGTTCTAAATACCCTTATCGTTCAAACTACCCAACGGTTCTAACTACCTATTGACCAAAGGGTAACGAAACTACTGGAAATTAAAAGGTTTGGACAAGCTAAAAGTCGTGCAAAAACTTTCTACGCAACCCTCTACTTTTATATGATTGCTGAAAATCAAAGCTGGTAAAATGGTCGTTTCACTCCGACGAAGGGCCTTCGCTCGAAACGTCAGTTCTACAAACTTTAGTTTTGGCAATTTCCCTAAGTTTTGGTTTTACACATGTCCTTCAACACTGCCTATGCAACCCTCTACTTTTATATTGAAAGTGAAATATTCTGCTTCAAATATTAGTTAGATCAATCCTATTGCTGCAGCATAAAAATATTTTAATAAGTAGAACCTCTACCTTTCAGTTGGTTTTGAAACTCGAAGATCCTTGTGCTTTTGAGGAGACGAAGGAACTGGACTCTTCAATGGCTGCTGTGCAGCAGGAACTAAATAAAATTTTCAAAAAATTCCAGTTCAGTGTACCACACACATTGTCAGTCCAGCAATATTGAAGTAGATTTCCGCTTATATAGCGTTAAACAAAGGGTAAAAAGCTAAACAAATTAAGGTTATCGTACACCTTTTGCCAGCAAATCTGGGATGTTGAGCTGGGCATGAATTTACTGGCAGATGCTGGAAAAGTAAGTAATAACATGTAATTGGGAAAATACCAGAACTTAAGCGTAGAAAAGCTGAAGTTTCGAGTGAAGGCCTCTCATTCTAAGTTTCACTCTGACGAAGGGCCTTCGCCCAAAACTTCAGTTTTCTACACTTAATTCTGGCAGTTTCCCAACCCTTCTTGGTTTTCTAAAAGTTGTTCAAAGCTGCCAACGCAGCACTCTACTTTTGTATCGTTGTTTGAGCTACAGACATACTGTACCTGAATGAGATGATGATGGTGTGACTGGCTGAGCCAATTGTGGGGTTTTCGCCGTTTCTCTTTTGTGTACATAACCAGGCATTTCCACTGGGGGCTTTGGCCTAGTCATTGAAAACACAAGAGTTCACAAGAAATTAAATATAATTATGCGATTGATGGGTCTGAAAAACAACATGGTGGATGTGCAGTTAACCGCAATGCTTTAGAAACTTAAATCAGTTTTGAACGTGAAACACAAATGTGTGTATACGGGAGCCTGGTGCTTTAGCAAACAACATATGAATGTTCGTCAAGCTCGTGTAGTCAGAAAAATTATTTCTGAGCCACAGGCCAGAATGGAATCTGTGTTTAATGTTCATGTCATTCCCATCATTGTCATACCGTGGCTTCCACATTCACGTATTTTTTCAAAGTTTTGTATTTCTTTGTATCATTCGGGACCATGTTGTTGGCAATGGCCGTCGTAGCTCAGTTGGTAGAGTACTGCAATAGATTCGCCGGTTCGATTCCCAGCCGGAGGTCCTACAGTTGAATTTTTCGCATTTGGTCTCAGCTGGGTGTTACAGTAACTTTGATTTACAGAATACAATGGAGATTCAAAATTCTTTGTTCTCTTTATTTTACATGAAAAATTCTTTTGTTTAAGGGATATTGTGTTTGAAGATAATGCCGTAGATCTCAGGATCTGTACTCTGCTACTTGCAACCACAACGGGGTGAAAACAACTGACTACTCACCTTTGTAGTCCTTCAAGTATCATTGGTAACCGCTCGTCACATTTACCACTCAATATCAATTCGATCTCCGATTTAAGTTTCCTAAAATTTCAAATTGCAGCACCAGATATGGAACAGCACAGGTAAAACATAATGCACATTACCAGTAATAATAACAGAACCACACAACATCCCAAACTTATTGATCAGTGTGATCAGTTCATGCACCCCAGAATTATCTATTGTTCAATACGTAGTTCACAAGATACCTATACTTTAATTGGTCACTTTTGATCATTTTTCTTAGTTCATCAATCCTTTCAAATGTCAAAGTCCTCACAATCTGCTCTCCTGGAGTTTCTAGGGGGAAAAAATGTGTTCAGACATATTTTCTTATTACCAGTATTTAAAGTAATATACTGCATAAAGGAAGGCAGGAAAGCAGCTTGCACTAGTCTATCACCTGACAATTTTCCACAAATACTGTAGGATACACATTTGGAAAGAATGAAAATGCTGATTGGGTGATGGGGGACAACAACAAGCAAATTGTCCAATGAAGAAGCTCATTTTAAGGATGAAAAATTCTTTCACCTTCTGATAAAATGAGCAAGTCTAGATTTCCCACTATAATACCCCAAATTCCATGGTTCCAAAAGTTTGAGCGGTGTTTACCCCTTTTAATCCATATCTAACACTTACAAATTTATAAAAATCTCAACATACCTGTACCACCACCTTCATTTGTTCTTTTACGTCTAGTTTAAAAACAAAAAACTAAATGAATGAGGAATGATCTACTGTAGTCACTACATGTTGTGTGCCAACTGAGGGAAGTTAAGCAAAAAAATCACTTGTTGATAACATATGGAAGCACACTCACATTAAGCTAAATTAGTTTATACTGCCATGTTTTTATGCACTGATGGATGTTGTGTACAATCAACCGAAAAAAAAGCATTACTTACTTTGGAGTACCCACTTTCTCTAGCATTTCTGAATATTGAGCAGCACAGCTCTATGAAAGAAAGCCAGGTAATTAAATACAGGTGTACATTGACAGGTATATATTCATTTGAAAAGGAGCAGGCTGACTTCAAGGATGGAGGCCAGCCAGTTCAGATAAGTTGAGATGAACTGTCTGGAGAAGTCCATTCCAGCCTTATATTTCCCTCATACTGGCCTAAGAACTATCTTTCTCCTGTAACTAGGTTGTGTAACTTTAGTATAAAAGTAGAGTACTGCATTGGCAGTATTGAATGGCTTGTAGATAATCAAAATAATTGGGAAACTGCCAGAACTTAAGTGTAAAGAAACTGGCATTTTGAGTGAAGGCCGTTCATTGGAGTGAAACGTAAAATGTGAAAAAAGTAGGTGGTGTTTTAAATTGTACTATTGGTGAGTAATTAACTCCCCGTCCCATTAAAAGCCCCTTGTTGCTTCAGCACTGTGGTTCCTTTATTTCTTCATCCTGCCATGAAAATACATTTCTTTCTACCTATAATAAAATAATCAGCTTTCTGGTAATATAATATATTTACATTCCTTATTATTATAATGAATGTTGATACTTGTAATTTACCTTTTGTGAGAAAAAATCAGGGGGACGTTGCCTGGCACCAAGTCCTGATTCAGCTATGGGTTTTACAGTACGACTTACTGACACCCTGCATTACAAAAGTAAATATTCAACAGAGTTATAAAATATAACAGGATCAACTGGTAAGTATGTAGTAGTCAACAGAGTTACCAATGACTGGAATTCTGCCACTGTTCCTCCAGCATGTCATTCTAATGTTCAGATGTTTCTCATATAGCATGCAAACCTGGGCTTAGGGTTGACACCAGGAATTCCCTGACATAGGGGTTAAAGTCCCCGACAGGGGGCTAAGGTTTATGGGTAGAAAAATTTATTATTTTTCTTGTATAAATGAATAAAAAATGAACATGGATGGATAAAGGAACTAGTG
This sequence comes from Nanipora kamurai, assembly GCA_036872915.1. NCBI lineage: Eukaryota > Metazoa > Cnidaria > Anthozoa > Scleralcyonacea > Helioporidae > Nanipora > Nanipora kamurai. The sequence goes on along the minus strand of JBAHVQ010000251.1, from coordinate 327,202 downwards.
TTCCTTTGTACCAACTATATTAAGGAAGTTATTAATGATTTAGTGTATTACACTATTATATCAATAGCAATAGGCAGATAATTCTCAAAGGCTTCATCTATTGTTTCTATTTTCTCAAGATGTCTTCAGCTGTGAACAAAACACAGTTGAGACAAAAGTTCAGCTACTAAAATTTAGAAACAATGTCCATGATGGTTCTGAAAAAGGCAAAAATTTCTTGCTTGAAGTAACAAAGTTAATATTAATCTACATTTTTCAATTGTTAGAAGTAGAGAAAATGTGGTTTCATTCTCTGATGAGTTGTTGATTTTTTCCCAAACAGGGGGCTAAGGTTCCCTGATGGGAGCTGTATCCCTTGCCACCCTCTGGCACCACCCCTGCCTGGGCTAATCCTGATCGTTACATTTATATTACTGTTGGCCACAGACGCAAATAAACTTTTGTTAAGCAACATTGTTATTTCCCTCCTTCCCTCTACTTCAGGGACCACAGCACAAATTTAGAAGTGTTGGAGCTCGAGAATGATCTGAGCCAGAATAAGACAGAGGTCTTGGAGATGCCCCCAAATTTTTTGAAGCCACACCCTTTAGACTCTCAGAAAAGGCACTTTCAATGTAAGAAGTGACAAAACTTGAACACATTCCAGTAAAAGCAGAAGGATTACGAATAATAAATTAAAATTGTCAATAAGGGTTGCTGTCGTACCAATTTTGATCTCCACTTCGGACCACAGATGAGGCTAAAATCAGTTTTTCTCGTACGTTCCATTCATCCTGCGGTGTAGCTGGAGCTGTCTTAGGTTCTAAATCATGAAAGTTGGGTATTTTTCATTATTTCGCGAAAAAGAGACACCATTGTTAACGAAAGAAAAGTACTCACTTCTGGTCAAATTCGCCGCCATGACACTTTGAGGTAAATCAGCGAGTGCGCATGTATAATGAATATTGCCGCTGGTTGTTATTATTGTTGTTATAGTGATAATTATTATTAGTTGTATTATTATTATCATTATTATTATTATTGTTGTTGTGATTGTTGCTGTTGTTGTTATTCTTATACTTATACTTATTCTTATTATTTTAGTTAATCACTGCTTAGAAGTCTCTGATAGTAACGTTCAAGCCAATTATCATTATTGCCCTGATTATCACTATCATTATCACAATCACTATCATTATATCATTATCATTGTCCTTATTGTTACCATTATCATCATCACTATCATTATTATTATCATCATCATCAAAATTTTCATAGTTAATGCTGAACACAAAGTTGGTTCATGTGGGACCTTGGTAAATATCAGACGACTAGTGGACGTTCGTCAAGCTTGTTATCTCAGAAAAACGATTTCTGAGCCCTAAACTGGAACCTAACCCGCAACCTTCTGATGACCTGTGAGATGCTCTAACCATTGAGCTACCACGACTCAGATGGCGAGCTAGGGTGCAGGTTCGTCATAAGTACTGCCTAAGCGGAAGTCACTATAAGATAATAACGATAGGAATACTTAATGCTTAACACAAACTTGGCTCATGTGGGAGCTTAGCAAATATCGGACGACTAGTGGACGTTCGTCAAACTCGTTATCTCAGAAAAACGATTTCTGAGCTCCCACAAGAACCAACTTTATGTTCAGTATTAAGAAGTATTTCCACCATTATTATCATATCGTGACTTCCGCTTAGGCAGTACATGACAAACCTGCACTCTAGCTCACCATCTGAGTCGTGGTAGCTCAATGGTTAGAGCATCAACGCCAAACTGAACTGACTGAATGCAAAACAGGGGTTGCAATTACCATCGAGGGACCATGAATCAAACATAAAGCAAATTAAATGTGCCCAATAGGCGTGCCAGGATCATTTCATATAGTAGAGAGGATCATGCACACCAATTAATCCCTAACATTGATCACTTAATGTAAGAATGGAGCCCCATATTGAGACTCAGGGGAAATTTGGATTCTTTACGCACTTTGATGTGTTCTGATGACTTTTTGAAGCCATCTCTACATTTCCTTTTGAAATTTACGAGGAACAATCAATATACAACGCCACCTCATATTACCAAATATTTGGTACGAAATCCTCGAGCAAGTACTTTTCCGTACAGACCTCACACTCGTTTAATAAGTAATCCCTAGAGATATATATACATATAGATAAACATATATTAAATATATATATATATATATATATATACATATATAATATATATATATATATAAACAGTATATATAATATATATATATATATATATATAAACATATAATAAACGGGGGGTTCAGCTAGTTACGGAAAGGATGGGGTATATATTCGGCTGATTTCAGCTGATTTCAACATTTTGGTCTGGCACAATGACGTCATTGTTCCCTTCAGAAATGAGAAAGATGTTTTGAAAGTTGTCGAGAAGACGACAACCAGGCACGGTTTATTATAACATAACATAATGAAGTGAGACGTCTGACTGCCGTCATGGGAGGCTGTATGGGTACATCCCGTGAGCCAAGTATTCATGTTTCTTCGGGCGATCCGCTAAGCACTCCAGAAGGAGGTAATGTGCCAGTTAAGACGTCTTCATCGCCCGACAATGCCACACAAGTTATGGCGAACGTGGGCGACTTATTTACTGCACACGTCTGTGTGATTCACAGTTCAGGTAAACGACCGTCGACTTAAAGATTTATGTCTGCTTTACTTCAACGTTTAGTTACCATTGGACGAAACCATCCTCTGAGTCGGGAGAAACAGGAATGGGCTGCCGATATCCCGATGACAGAAGGACAATTACGGAGTAAGAGAGATGAATTTTGGGAAACCGCGCCGGCTTTCGAAGGAAGAAGAGAGATTTGGGATGCTCTGAAAGCTGCAGCCGAACAAGAAGATCTAAATATGGCTCAGGCTATTGTGGACAGTGCCAACATAACACTGCCGACAGGTAAAGCAGATTGAGTGGTTTTTAAGTCGACTTTTTTAAATCAGCTATGTCTGTTAGTATTACTCAATAATTCTTTTGACCGTCCAGATATTTCCTGCGACGAAAAAGCCTTTACAAACTCCCACTTCTTACCGAATAAAGTTCTCAATATGTGTGATTGAAAGTGATTACAAAACTCTAGAGGTGGTCATATCCAATATGAGACCAAACTACGACCTGTGGCAATGTATAATATTCGTTTCTTGAAGCCCAAATACGAGTTACAATAACCGGATGTATTCATAGTCAGTTCGTCTACTGCTGTATTGTCTACTAAACAATGAGACCCCTAAAGCGTTTTTGCGCTTTAAATTCACTCATTTGCTCCGAAATTTCTTTTTGGTGTTTGGGAAATTTATTTGTCCATTCTTTGCTGTTACTGAGGACAAACTACGGTACCAGACATATCCTTGAATATACACTCTACACTGTATTAGTGTGAAAAACAGTCTTTTAATTTAGCCTTTTAATGTAGGAGAGATAAACTCACACAGATGCACATTCCCACAAACACTCCCCCCAAACACACAGTGTGCAGCTTGGGTCAGTTTACATTGTTGAAAATCACACCAATTTGTGAATTACAAACTTCCATCCATTGGTGCTTTCAGGCAACATAATCCATCGAGCAAAGTTTTAAGAAATTGGTGTACATTTTGTCTTGGAAATTTTGCCAAGTGCATGATTTTATCACTAAATTTCTGTTGTATTTTGCAAAAAAAAGGAATTTGTGTCAACGACTCCATGATTGAGAAGGGAAAAAATATACTCATGTAACAAATTGGGTAATTATATTGATGTAGTTCAAAATAAATTATTGATCTTCCAAGGGAAGAATACATCAGAGACTTGTACGTAAAAAATATAATAATAACATTTTATCAGGGCATCAATGTGTCATAATTAGAAATAGAGAAGGAATGCGGGTAAGATAAGAGTATTTGATGTGTTAATAAATCCTTAGACAGTTATAAGAAAGTATTCTAATCAAATAAAATTGAAGATTGGTGACTTTACTCATTGGGCGGGCAAGGAACAAATGGATATGAATTGATTTAAATTGATAAGAAGTTTGTTAAGAGTAGGATAAACATTGAAGAGTAGAAAATGTGGTGAAGGCTTATTTTGCAAGTTTTTATAACTGGCACAAAACCATTTGCATGTGATTGGTTCACCAAGGATGGTTCTGATTGTATCACCAGTGATAAGTTGTACGGCGGCATTCTTTGTCCATAATATAGTGGACTTAGGCCATCATTTCCATTCCTTAGGAATGTGGGCCTTTATGACCCTAAATACTACAGTAAAAATATTAGATATGGAACACTAACTTCATTTAAAGTATTTGGCAAGGTAGAATCAAAGCAAGAATCCAATGTAGATATTTATGTCAGTTTTAGACATAAATACCATAGCAGTGAAAAATGGCCATGCAAAACTAATTCATGACAGTAGAAGACTATTAAAATTTGAAAAGTCATTCAAAGTTTACTAAGGTTTCCATTGTAATGTCATGAGTAGGCTTCCAGTAATCAGCCACTATTGTAACAAAATCCTGTTTACTTCAGCAAGTCAAATATGTTTATCCAAATTGTAAATGAGGTCATCTGAAACTCAGCCAAGGTATGAACATGTGCTTGTTGGAGTAGTTAAGCAGACCTCCTATACAGACTCTATATAGGATTGTCAGGACAGCTGTTAAGGTACAATAGGCTAAAAACCCAGTTTGACCAACCAGAGCAGGTTCTTGTAGGTTATTTCACACCAGCCAGATCATCAATGAAATGTAAGACACAATGTTATGCATAAATTCTCCAGAGCTCAGGTGAGCACTTGAAATTAAACTCTGAGTACATCTTAATTGATTGGTGTTTTGTTACATCATTTGCATGGTTCAACAACATTGTGCAATACAATAACTATGAAATACTAAGTACTGGTCTCACAACAAAAGCTGCTTTTAATTAGTGACTACATATAATTTGTAACTTGATTAAATGCTGATATGACAAGGTTTGAGGTGATAGTTGATACTGTAAACAACTTAACTTCTGCATGAGGGGCTTACTACTATAGTGAGAATAGACAGCTGTTGAGCAAAATTGTTGGTGCTTATACTTTGACAGCCTCAAATTGCCATTCAACTGACCCATTATCCATGTATCCAGTCAACATGTACTTGTACAACGAGGCATGAGTTCATATATTATTCTCCCTAGAATGTCAAACTGATTGATTGGAAGGGTTGCTTTTCAAGTTGCCCACAAACTTTTGAACATGGTTATCTTGATTATGTCTGATTACTTTTGGCTTCACTGCACAACTTCTAGTTGCAGACTTAACAGAAATACAAGACCCATCAAAGTTGTAACTCTGTTATTTCCATGACACTGTCAACTGTTGTACGCAATTAAAATGTTATCTTTCTCTGTTACTCATTTAGGCTCCTTAACTGAGGCATATGATGAATTAGGTAATAATTACAAGGTACCGTTGTACTGTATAAACAAGCCAACAAACCTTATCCAAAATGAAGACATCCGTGAAAACCTTGCAGATGATGACAGCGAGGAAGAAGAGAAGGACACCCCGACCGGGGAGGCTTTTCCTGTGAAGTTTCGGTTATCCACAGGAAAAGAACTAAAACTGCAGGTATATTCTTCAGACACCATTTTCAAACTGAAAAAAATCTTGAACAAGAGGGAAGGTGTTGCTGTGTCAAGACAGAGATGGTTTTACGGTGGCCAGCTACTCACAGATAAGATGACTGTAGAAGATGCCAAAATTATCAAGGGCTATGTTGTTCAAATAATTGTTTCCGAGGAAGATAAAGGCTGAGACTCTAATATTTACAGCCTTATTTATGCAAGCTTAAATAGGTGTATGTACAGTTTGTGTATCAGAATATTTTTAATGAATTCGAATGAATAGTGTGGTGAAATAGCTACCAGCCCAGAGCTTTCCCCACAGAGAGTCAGCAAAGCAGAGTTCCTCTCTGCATTTTGCAAGTACCTCATCTACTTGTAACACAACATCATTCATAAGTTTCTGATCATGATTATTTCATTTGCAAATTTATTAAATTTATGAATGATACAAAACAGTACTTTCAAATCACTCACTAAACTGCTTGATTAAATTTTGAATTTATGTCTTCTCAGATGATTGTCACATATTTTACTCTAAGTCCTTATTAAAGTTAAGTACTATGTAAAAATATTTTTCTTGAATCTGTAAACAACTGATCTTTAAACAAAGGAAATCACCACCAAAGCAGAGATTCAGATATGTTTTCTTGATTAGCATAACATCAGACTATTTTTAGCCTGATTTGTCCCTGAAATACAGACCTGTTTCAAAAGCTGGTCAGAAATTGAAGAGTTTTCATCAACTATTCAAGTGCTAAGGATTTGATTATGAAACCTTTTTCCCATATTTCTTGGCACACTTCTCAGTGTTAGGACATCATGTTGATGAGACACCATTGTATTTGCATCTTTCTACGATCCATATGAGATGCATGAAAGTTTATTTGCCACCTCTTTGTATAAAGCTTTCCGAGGAAGTTCTCTGGCTATCCATATTACCTAATGCAAACTAGGAATTGGAAAGATTTGATTAACTTGTTGTCCAGTCCTTACATTTCTCAATTTATCCTTTTACCCTGCCTTCAAACAAACTGGCAGATTATGGAAAAAAACTCCTTTTACCTTTTGCTCATCAGTACTGTAACTGTATTTAAAACACAGTTTGTGAGAAAGACAAGATTTAACAATTTAATTGTAAGTTTAATTTAACACTTAATTTAACAATTAAAACATTTGTGGATGTTGTCTTGTATAGAATGATGTTGCTTGGCCTTTGTCTTTCCAAATTTTCAGCCCTGTTGTTACCCATATCTGGTCATGTGATGTCCCTCAGGAGAATCATTCTTTTGAAATTTGATGATATTCAGAAAGAAACCAAAGTGCAATCAGTAGAATAATAAAGAACCATAACATCATGTGGTTTGAAATGTGCCATTTACATAGGAAGATAAAGAGATCAATTGGGGAACACTTCTTAGTATTGTTGGTTTCTGAAATCTTGCAATCACATTTTTTTCATACCTACATTTATCCAGTTAGCACAGACACATTACCAACAGTGTGTCTGGTTCTGGATTATTTTCCTCTCCAAGCTACAGGCCCAAGTGGGTTAAAATGTTCTGGTGCAAGAATATTGCTTGCACTTATTTGTTCTATTGAACTAAGTTTTTGCTGAACCTGCAAATTTTAAGTCTGGCTATCTGTCAGATCCATATATACATACATACATAAATAGATATCCAAAAGGGTTGGGGAACTGCCAATATATGAATTTAGAGAAACTGACGTTTAGAGCGAATGTCCTTTTTCAGAGTGAAACGTAAAAGGTAAAAAAAAAAATAGGTGGTGCTTTTATAGTGAGAGAAATCATGTGATAAAAAGGTGACCAATAGGATTGAAAAATCAATAACAAACTAATTGATGAGCTGTAAATGATGGACAGTCGTTTGCGATTTTAAAACGTCAATCAGTTAACCGAACAGGGGAGAACCCGAGGCCCCAAGGGA
>JBAHVQ010000251.1:291418-301527 GCA_036872915.1 Nanipora kamurai | reverse complement strand
CAATGGAATTAGGAAAAATTGTACAAAACAGCAATATATCAGAAATATGAATAAGGAAGTCCCTGAAGGTCCATGGAGGTAATTCACCTCCAATTCCATCTCAAAAAAACACTTACAGTTGTTGCTGCTGTTGAAGTCGTTTTCATTGCTATTGGTGCTGGAAATGCAATTGCACACGGATGGTATATTCACCTTATTTCTCCAGTAAATGCTCCTTTGGCTACTTTATAACAATTTTGAGCAGACACTGCCACATTTTTTGTCACATCATCTCTGACTTGTTTTATGTACAAAGATGGCGGTGCAACAACAACCTCTGAAAAACATTTTTAAAACAAACAGTTGAATATCATGCAGAATTTTTCAATGCTGTGTGTCTGCAAGGTAATCTGAAGGGCATTACTGAATTTAAAAATTATATTTTACCAACGGCGGTCGTCTCTTTCACTCCCTCATTCAAAAACTTTACTATCTCTGATATGCTTTCGCTGTTTCCATTCATCTTCCAGTTCCCGCCAACAAAAAACTTTCGACTAGAAGCCATGGTTATGTGCTGAATAAAATGACAACTGATGCACCAAACAAGACAACGTGCTGACAGAAAACCCTCTCAGCATCAATATCATAAATCAGTCGGAAAACCGGCCTTCTGTCTTGGGATTACATGGGACATAAAGGAACTACGAGAACTGTGAGTTCCTGCATGATACTAGATAACATGCACGGCTTCAGGTTCGCATCGAAGTCGAATTCTCTTTCAGTGATATTTGCTCTGGTTGAGAGTTATTTTGTTTTTTATCCTACCCGGATTAGGTTATCCTTCTTCTCTTCAACTGACGTTACATGTTCAAGTTAAGCTAATTTTTCGAAAAATTACGGACGATTCCGAGCTCCGATAATCGTCTACGAAATTGGTCCGATGGTTCCAAAGTGCTTTTGGTAGATGTCGTTCCCCGATAACATTTAAACAACATGGCGGCTGTTTCGGTTGGACTTAGAAATAGATTTCATAATTTTTCTGCTTGTATTCTTCAACAAGTGCAAAGTACAGCCTTTAATTCTAAATATGGTTTAATTCCACAATATCGCAACATCACATTTAGCGCACCAGGTAAGCTCAGTGCTGTGGACTTTCATTGTTCTTGGTTTTCCATTGACGCCGTCTCGTTCACAAACGTGTTCCAAAAGCTTATGAATTTATCTTCTCTCCTCGCGGCATTACCTCAGCATGTGGTAAATATCACTACGTGAAAAAGAAGCGAAGGTTAAGGAGGGAAAGGAGAGAACTAATGGCAGCTCGTTTGGAGGTAATGTACCAAATGAGAGAACGGTGACATGGCTAGAATTGTACTTCTTCAACATTGGTCTCAGTCGATTTTTACAACGCGATCTTTTGACAGAAAATGGATCCTGAAGACAGACCTACTGGTTGTTTGTTGTGTCCAAAGCGTGGAGATATTGAAATAGACCACAAAGTAAGCATTACTCTCTACCCAATGTTGTCCTTAAAGTACCACTAAAATTATTTGAGACTTTTTTACTTTTGTTTTAGAATGTTAGGTTACTGTCACAGTTTGTGTCACCTCACACAGGTAGAATATATGGTAAAGAAGCAACAGGTAAAGTTTAAATGCAAACCCAGCCCAAAACCATCTGGTACCATATCCTTGTTACTTTATTCTGGGACAAGAATGCAGCACCACTGTCCCTACAGGTACAGAATACAGGTGTTGAACTTCTATCTTATTGCTACAGGACTCTGCATGTTAAAGCAAAATGAAATAAAGAAAGCAATCAGAAGATCTCGATCATTGGGTATGTACATTGTGAAGGTACAGTACATGTTCATACAGGAAGGCTTATTAGTTTGGAGAGGTATATTTCAGGTTACAGTAACCCATAAAAAGTAACATTTCAAATTATGCAATTATGATTGCAAGTGAGATGCTTTAGCCATTAGGTTACTAGAATTACTACATTCCATCATCTGAGTCCCCATAGCTCAATGGCATGTCTCGCTGGCCATTGAGTTAAGGGTTCAATTCGCATGTAGGGCTCTGAAATTTTTCTGGGTAAAGTTCAAAAAACATCTTCAGAATATAATATTTATAATATTGTCATTAATAATTATATTGATGGTAATAATAATAAAACTGTTACTTTCATACTAAATGTGACCATAAGAAGAAAAGATTTTGAATTCATGTTTCACTTCTAAGTTATCTACAGATTACCCCAATGAATTCTCAGTATTCATTGTTACTTTACTCCTTAAGGAATTTTGCTCACTTTTATTATGCTGTGTATTTCTAAAGTTGTCGTTCTTGCTGCATTCACAGTTTATGCTTTTTCATCTTTTTGCAGGGTACATGCCATATACAATGAAATATCTTTCTTTTCATCGAGATCCAAAGTTATTTTAAGTGTGTGATATTGCTTCAAAGAATGTCTTGCTCCAACCACAGTCAAATTATGGTACATTACGTGGAGGTTCTTTATAATGGCAGTTGACTGATTGAACACTCCTTGCAATAGTAGAGTTACTCCCTTTTTTGTGAATGGGGTAGTAACATGAAGAACAAAGAATTCTGAAGATTTCAAGATGTTATATCATTTGAAACAAACCATAGTGTACTATGAACAAACTGATTCACATAAGGCCAATGAGTTGCAAATATATATACAGATCAGTTCTTGAGTATAAATTTTACCATTTTCCCACGTGTAAACATCCAGATTTCATTGTTCTTGTGCCCTATTAAACTTCAGTCTTTAGCTTCGGTTAACTTGCTTCTTCTGAGACTGACATAAGTTGGCCCTCCTGACTGCTGAGTAAAATCACCTAGACTAAAATAATAAAGGCCAGTTCAGGCAGGAATGGGGTAAAATCAACTGGTCTTAGGATGATATACGTGTCATTAATAAAATTATTCATGTTTAGAGTGTTTGTCTGAATATTCTGCAGTGCACTAGAATACCTACTTTAAAATTAGTATTACTATTATATTACTATTATAATATTATTATTATATTACTAATATATTATTATTACATTACCACTATATTACCTATTTAAAATAAGCTAACAAGTAATACCTGGTTTATTTCACAAGCACATTAAAAAAAAGGGTTACCTGATTCCATTAGCCTTATTGGTTATTTCAGCACTCATTCATTTAATCTTCTTGAAAGCAACAAACCTGAGTATTTTAATGATAACAATGATTTGTTTGAAATGATACATGGAGTACTGGTAGTCTTTTAATGATACAAATGACTTGTAGTCTGAAACATGTATCATCTCAAAAAGTCGTTCTTATCATTAAAATACTCTATTATTTATTTTACTGATTAAGTTAGACACATACTGTATTGCTGAAAATGAGTGCTAGATGAAGTCTTCTTCATACTACAGCATGACAACTGATGTCAGGAAAAGTATTATTTTAAAAGTTATTTGCAGGGCTGTTGTATCAATCACAAGATTACACTTTCCACCTGGTTGCTCCATTGCAACTATGATGTCAGGAAAATCCATACATATGGTCTTCTGTTAAGTGTTAGCCTGATGACATCAGCCCCCCCTGCAACCCAGTTTGCACTCCAACTGTGAGAGAGGGTCCGAGACTGACCAGAAAATTCCATACAGTTGATGTTGTGTACCGAGAACTTGGTGCTGCACCTGACTGGCCAAGCTGGAAATGGAAACAATTCATTCCTCCAAAAAAAATCCAGTAATTCAAAACCAGTGTATTCTGTGACTAATTAGCAAAGAAGATCGTGCAAGTCAATACATTTGTGGCTCTAATAGCAAGAGTGGAAGTCAACAACTTGCTAGAAACATTACCTTGGTGGTAAAGTATTAGTCATATTCAAAGTGCTACTCTGGTTTCGTGGCCAGCAAAAGGTATATGCAAATAGCCCAAAAACTTTTCTAGTTAAAAACTTAAAACAACACTAGAATAGGGTCACCGGATATCTCCCCAAGAAGGATATGGGTTCACCGGATATCTCCCTGAAAATACCCAGTGAACCCATATCCTTCTTGGGGACATATCCAGTGACCCTATTCTAGTGTTATTGTTTTTAGTTTTTAAAAAGAAAAGTTTTTGGGCTATTTGCATGTACCTTTTGCGGGCCACGAAACCAGAGTAGCACTTTGAATATAACTATCACCTTGGTGGTTCTATTGCGTGGTCTGCACAAAGAACGAATTATTGCTGTTTCCAACTTTGCCAGTCAGGTGCAGTACCAATATCTTGCTACACATGATGCCAACTGTATGGAATTTCCCAGCTGAGTCTCAGACCCTCTCACACTGGGAGTGCAGACCATGGTGGAGTGGAGAGTGGAGCTGATCTCCTCAGGCTAGTAAAGTGGTTGCTGATTTTACATTTAACCTATAGTTATTTTTCATCTCATTGCATTCTCACTATCATTTATATTACAAATGTTTCATGTATAGCCATTGTATGCAAGTTGCAATACCTTAAGAAGCAAATTAGTTACAACAAATTTAACATCAGCATTCTTAGTATGATGGTGACACTTGTGAGTGACTTTGAGTTCCGTTTTCATCGACATTTTCTACTGGTTCATGTTTTATTCTTGTTTTTCTTTTTCCCAGTTTGTTATCAATTGTTGTAGTAAGTTTGTCAGAGATGCTGTTCGATGGGCTTGTGGATATGTGTCTGGCTACCACAACCACCTTTTCTGTCTTTTTGACATCCTCCATAGGAGGTTCATCAAAACTTATTAAGTCCTGCTCATCTTCTGCTTCATCCACAATTATTAAGTCTTGTTGTCCTAGAAAGATACAGAACCATTGATCATTTGAATCATGAAACATATTTTCAGTCAATGAGGTTTGGTGGCAACTGGCCATCCAGCTAGGGAACAGGAAAGCATGAGAAGTGGGGAATCTTAGTTCTCATTTTGGTGTGTACTGCATACCTCAAGCTCCTTTGTCTCCCCCATTCCTCGTCCTGATCTCTCTGTAGGATGATACTTTTCAGTCATTTGATGAATATCTCGTTCAGCTCAAAAAATACGTCTACATACCTTTATGGTGTTAGAACCTATGTTTTAGGTTTTTAATTTATTACCAAAGATCTCTATTTCATTTCATTTTAAACTGTAGTAGGGCAAAATATTGGAGGAGCTAATTTCAGCAAGATGAAATACTGGGGGGCTGAGCACATTTGCCTCCAAGTTCCTACATCTTGTAATGGATTAAATGGAGCATGCTGGTGAATATGTACAGGTATCCTTACACTGAGTTGTTCTAACTGGGTTATACATGTGCATTGTATCTGTGATACAACTCCTAATTTTATCTGAACAGTTGGATTTAAGACTACAGCTTTGTTTTAGCCAGCATTCTAAATGGCACAAAGTTAGGCAGCTTATATTGTATGTATTACATAGTTATGATATACATGTTTCCCGGTTTTTTTCAAGGAGCAAGAACTACAGAATGATTCTCACCTCTGGTCCGCTTATCTTGTAATGTTCTCTCTAGCTCAGCTTTTAAGTCTTTTACTTGCTGAGAAACAGCTGACAACTGTGATTCACTTGCATGGACTGTCTCAGCCAAACCCTACAACACCAAATAGTGCATACATTTTACAAAATTGTGCATTTGTGTAAATCTTTTTTTTTGACTTGTACAAAGGTCATGACAAAAGCAAACTTATTGTCCAGTTGAGTCAGAAATAAGAACATCTAGTCCATAAACAATGAACTTAATAATACAGTGCCAGAAACAAAAAACGCACACTCATAACACTCTTGTTTTCCTAGTCCCACAAGTACTTTTATAAGACAACATGTATTATACAAAAGGAAAACAGAGTTACTCAGACAAATTGACTTTTTGAAACCGGTACTAGTTTGCGATACACTTTTGTAGTCCACACAAAGTTTTACTGGTGATCAGGCTACCAGAGACTACAGCTAACTAAACTTCCAACCCTGTTGTAATACATATCCCTAATACAACATTGGCATTGGATTGGAACCACTACTATAGTGTGCAATGCCATGTAATTGCAAAACTTGTCAATAATTAGTGCAAAAAACAACAAGAAATCACCAGCTGAACTACATTTGCACAGTAGTCTTACATCACATAAAATTGGGTCAATCCTCACTCCTTGACTCTCTCAAACAATCTCTTCTTGTATATGACATACTACAGTACATCAAAGATTTCAATGCTGAAGGATTTAAATTCAAATAATATCCAGCAGTACTGTAATCTGTGTAATATTTCACAAGTTCATTAAGTGTTGTAATCTCACAAATCCAAAATTGAGATTTTGATGCTACCAAAATAAAACTTTTTCTTACTTTTAGTTTTCCCAACATGCTCATATACATTGATCGAGCATGTTTTACTTGCTGCAATTGTCCTACATTGTCCAAGAACTCATCCCTAGAAAGTAAAACAAGTCAAAGGTACATGTATATCAAAGTAGCATCAACCATTCAGGCAGCCTTTCTGATTTACTTTGCATTTGAATCTTGAGGTTTGGCTACAAAGGCAAACATGTTGAACCTTTCACTGGGAATGGATCATTACTAATATGAATAACTACCAAAATTGCATACCTCTATTTTTGACAAAGTTTCCAAAGTAATGCCATTATTACAATCCAACACACACTGCATTTAGGATATGCATGATTGAAAACTGAGTTATTTTCTTGTCGTTCAACTTACCTAAATGAGCCAATAATGTTTTGATATTGCTTTGATGTTGATCTTGTCGGTTCTATACATTGTTTGTATTCAGTTTGTGCAGTATTTCCTAGGTTTACTATGGCTACAGGAACTCCACTAAAAGCCCTAACAAAATGTAAATGCATAAAATTATAATCATACACTGTATACTGTTGAAGATGGGGATGGATGGTTGAACTCTGTGCGTGCTGCAACTCATACTTTTATAAATTGTTAGAAACTGAGTACCATTAGTCAATATAACTTTCAATAAAATTTTACACTAAGGGAAAAAAATAGATAATTAACCCTTGCAATTAACTACTTGACCATGATTAAAAGTTAAAAAAATCATTATCCACAAGATGCAAACTTTGAGTTTCTGACTTTTTTTTTTGTTTTCATACTTACCAGAGTGTTGGATCATCCAGGTTAGTCTAGTCTTGAGAAAGACTGCTGGTGGAAGTGACTGACATTTTGACACCCTTAGCAGCAGTCATCTTCAGAGTCAAAAAAAAATTACCTCCACTAAGGCCATCAAAACGTCAGTCACTTCAATCAACAGTCTTTCTCAAGGCTACACTAACCTGGACGATCAACTTTCACAAACATGTAGTTTATTTATACTGACTTAAAAACTCAACTCTACAGAGGGAACTGTGGTTTAACATAATGACCACTGACATTCTGGAAGCTCAGACTCATTTGGCATGATGTTGCTTCTTTTAAATATCTATTTTTATAAAACTTCACTCACCTACTGTCATGAAGGCAATAACAGGCAGAGTATTGAAATGAGTGAGTGGACAGGTTAGCAACATGACTTGATGTAAAGATGGAGAAAATAAAATCTTGAGAAAATTATCAAATAATATAAATTAGTAAGAATGAAACAGTTATCCAAAGATGATCCTTATCAACCTGAATTTTCTTTCTGATACTTCTCCCCCTTTTCCCTCCCTCTTATTCTTTCCTCACCCTTTACCCCACCATCTTTTTGTCTCACATTTCCACACTGTCCCTCTCTCCCTTTCTTTCTTTCTTTCTTTCTTTCTTTCTTTCTTTCTTTCTTTCTTTCTTACTTACTCACTTTTCCTCTCTTTCTACTTCTTGCTATCTCTCTTTCTTTCTTTTCCTTGATTCAGTCCCGATTTGATTATGACATTATCTGGGAATTGCAACTGTTCAACTGCACAAAAAAACTAAGTTCCAAAAGCTGGAAAATAAGGTTGTGTTAGTTATAATGCAACAAAGCTGTGATATTAGGTCTTCTGAATTACAAGATGAGCTTGGAAGGGAAACTCTAGCAAACAGTTGCTTAAGGAATAAAGCTGAAGTCTACAATAATCTATAAATTTCTGAATGGCATGGCACCTTGTTATTGTAGAGAATTACTCCAAACTTATTGGACTTCATTAAATGTACTCAATTAAGAAGTAGAAATATTAATGTCCTACTACCAAAATCTAACAATGAGTACAGTGCAGTACTGTGGAATGAGTTACTTGCAAATGTAAAACTAACAAAGTAACTCTTCTCTTCTCCTATGTCTCCCACTCTCTCAATCATTTCCACTTACTTTGAGATAAAATGTTCAACTGTTTCAATAGATTTTTGTGAACTGCTTTCTCTCTCATTGATACTCGTAGTCTTGAATTTCTTCGAAACTTAAACCAACCCAAAGCAAGCTGAAAGACAGTGGCATTAGTTTGAGTTGATGCTTCCCTTAGTTTACCTATTTGACTACCAGGGGGGGGCTCCCTTTAGATTATCCTGCATAATTAATCAAATGACTACCACAACCCACCACCATGTACTCATTTTTGAATTTTTGGGTAAATAATGGTTGGTAAAACTGTACAAGAAACACAGTCTTTTTCCCTGAGAAACATTCAGGGAAACATTCACTTGTGTTTTTCCAGAATTATTTTCTAACTAAATGCTGAAAACTAATCTGGTTCATGTGGGAGCTTGGTAAATACCATACAACCAACAAACGTTCATCAAGCTCGAAACCTCGGAAAAACAATTTCTGAGCCCTAGACAGGAATCAAACCCACAACCTGCTCATGACCAGCGGATGATCTAATCATTAAGCTACCAAGACTCAGATAGTGAGCTAAGGTGCAGGTTGGTCATGTGTACTGCCTAAGTGGAAGTCACGATTTGATAATTATGATGGAAATACTAAATGCTAAACACTAATCTGGTTGATGTGGGAGGTTGGTATAAAAATTTTTCTGAAGTTACAAGCTTGATGAACATTTGTTGGTTGTCTAATTATTTTTCTTGATATTTACTAGTTGAAGTTTTTACAAACCTGTTTCTTATCTCCAAGTATGCTGTCCAGTTTTTCAGCATGAATTCTTCCAACCCCATCATAAAAACTGCAAGAATTAAGGATGTACTTTATTATTAGGTGGACATTTTTGTTCATATGATTGCTAACAAGCATGTTTAACTATAGTTTTCTACCAAACAGAAGTTAGAAGCAGACAAAACAATGAAGGACAAATAATTAATTTGACGGGAATGAAACAGCTGGAACCACTGTTGGAACGTCCAGGGCCAGATTAAAAGGGAAGGGGTCCATGGCAACATTTTGTAAGGAGGACCTATTCCCGTTTAGGGCTACACCCTGACCTGCTGCATTGGCTCTGGTCTGGCAGAATATTAATAGAACAATAAATTTCTTAGTTAAAATATCAAAAATAAAAAGTTTCATATGTTCAATCACTGCTTCTTATATTATTTTATTTGACATGATTGCTCACTTATAAATGCAACAGAACACCTTACTATGAGTGCTTAACCATCCCTTAATGGGAGAAGAGCTTAATAATTTATTAATGTTAGGGGCCCAAGACACATGCCCTTGTGATCCCAGTCTTAATCCAGGTAGCATCATAAAAAAAACAAACTCTGGCTTCTGGTTTACTAGAAAAATGCCAGAGCTGTGGCAAAATCCCATCCAACTCCTCAGATACTCTGGTGTACAGCTCTAGTCACTTTGACTGGACAACTGCACCAAGCAGGAGTCAAACACTAGTCACAGAGTTAAAAGAGATTTAATCTACCAGTGTTACCAACACCTTACACTTAATACAACAAGCATTCCCCAGAACTGTATGTTTATGAAGTCTGTGTGTGATATAGAACAACATTTCTTTAATGGCATGATAAGGACATATTATGGTATTATATAATGTTCTCATGTATCAACTGCAGGTATGTTCAGTATTTTTCTTACAGGTGATTTTTGAACTTAGGTCAAACTAGATTTACCTAGGTGAATTTTAGAATTCACCGAGGTAAATTTTTTGGTGATGATTTGGGTTAGGGTTGGGGTTAGGTTCATGGTAAGAATTATGGTTAGGTTCATGGTT
>JBAHVQ010000251.1:279383-291318 GCA_036872915.1 Nanipora kamurai | reverse complement strand
CTGTTTTTGGAATATGCTGTTTATTAAGTATATTGTATATGTAATATTCTACTCTATATTGAATTCTAAAATTCACCGAGGTAAATCTAGATTCACCTAAGTCCAGGAATCACCCATAACATTTTTGTTGGGATTTATCAAACTTTCACTAAAAAGAATCTTTTCTGCATACCTGAAAACCCCTCGACAAACCAGCAGTTCTTGCACAGCTACAAATTCAAGCACAGTACTTAACTAAAACAATCATAGGCACTTGTATCTGACCTAGTTAATATTATCTAGTCAGCGGCATTTTACTAGGGCTGTTTAGAAACTAGGGCTATTTAGAATTGGAACGTAGGTTCCTGATTTTACCAACCTATGAGCATTTTGAATTAACATCAAGCACTATTATTTGCCGTTTTCCCACTAGACATGAATAAAACATCAGGATAAACTGTGGCAAACACGTTTGGTTAATCTCATACTTCTTCTCTGTATAAATACACAGGCACAATGTAAATTATCTATCCAAATAATGAATATTTGGGTTGAACAATGGGTAATTCTTGTCCCTACCTTTTGTGTTTAAAGTTAATTTTACCACTGATTAGTCTCAATATACCAACAGCTTTACTGACCCTCTGTATGACTGACTTCATAATCTAAAAGTTGGATAGGTCACTCACCCTTGCCCTCCCACATGGTACACCCCTGTCTCCAGCATAGAAACCGAGTATATCATCATGCTTAAGTTGGGTCAAATCCTTTTGAAGAACATTGCTGGGATTAATGAAAATACCTCTCCACAGAGAACTTAATGATGTAATACTTTAGAATAACACCATTCCCTTTATCTAGTATCTACAAATGTAATATTGTATTTGAAACCACAAGTACTTTAAAGTCAGAAAGTGTCCACTTGGTTGATAAATACGGACGTCACAGATTGTCTGCGTAATCCAAAGCAATCTCAAAAATAGTAACATTAACACTTCACTATCTCCATGCTGTGTCAACTTAACTCGCCAGGGCATCTTGAGCACAGTCGCGTGCAAAATTGATATTCAGCCTTTTGAACTAATATTGGTTTCCGGTGATCTCTTTAGACTTTACAAATGACGTAATTCTATTCGAGCGCCAATGTCAAGCAAAAAGTGTCCGCAGTTAAACTTTAAATATTTTTCCTCGCCGCACAACGAGATGTTTATGTTGTACGAGAATGATACGTTGCATTATGTATATCACATTTCTTTTTAACGGATCAGGAAGTCTTACCAAAGATACGTTGATGTTTGACAGTTATATCTTGTGAATCACTCACGGTGTTGGTTGTTCTCTCTGATATTTCTCCAAACAGGAATCCTTCCTTTAGTAAAAACACGTCTTAGGTAAAACATCTGCAATATCTCTACCATGAACGTCACAACAAAGCACTTACAATGTCCCCTTTGCTGTTTGCAAGCTCGATAAACAGAGAGGCGAATACACAACCAGAGATCCGAACCTCCATTTTGAGAGTTCATTACAGGAAGTACCTCACTGTACAAGGTAAGACTGCTGACAACTAGCTTCGAAGTTACGCTTTGAAGTCAAAAAAGATTACAAGGGGACAGTCACCAATAGGCCTTTTGCAGGAATGCTCTAAGTGTTACAAAACTATCTATTCTGGCTGGCTAACCGCCCAAGCCAGTATATTAAACAAAAAAACTGTGCACCAGTCATTGACATCTTATTGTTTTGATCATGTTTGCATTTGTTTGCCTGCCAGAATAGCTAATTTTTTTACCACATAATACATTGCTGCAAAAGGCCTATTGAGGTAATAAAAAATACACCATTGCCACTCATGTAAAATGGTATAAATTATATACTACAATATTTAATATTTTCAGGCTTGGTGGGCTCTTACTGGTAATATTCTGGCTAACACAAACAATTTTATTCAACAGAATAAATATTGCGAATGCTTGCCTCCTCTGACTGTATCTGCAATAAAATCTCACAAAAGATTTGAATATTGGACAAATATAGTTTTAATCGCTTGCTCGCTCACTCCTTCGATCGCTTTACAACAGAGATCCCTTGAAAACCAACAACACTGACCATGCCTTGTTCATGTACAAATCTGATTGGTCAGCTAACAAGTAATAACTTGAACTTGCATATTAATAGACACCAGCCTCTGACATAAAAATTAAGGACTCTTAGATTAATAATATGGTCTAAATATTATATATGAAGAAAGCACTTTCCTTAGGATTCTTATAATTGGTGAGACAAGTTTCACACTGTCCTAGAATGTGAATTTACAAGATGAAAAATATTGCCTTGGATGTGTTGCCATGGTAACCAAGAAAATTGGTTATTCATGATTAGAAAGAGCAAGTCGCATGAAAAAATTGTAAAATATTAATCAATGGTTTAGGAAAATCCAAAAAGAATTTATTTGATTAGTGTGCATACCTTTTTAGATTCATATGTATAAAAAATAAAAAATACAAAAAAATACACACAGCACAGCACAACTTATTTTTTTAAAGTGAAATATATGAGAGCTTTTTAACAGTAATCCATTTTCTTACTTTGCTTCTGAAATGATTATTAATTTTATTTGTTAGGTTTTGAAAATTTTATCAACATTGATTATAATGTGAAGGATCTTTCATTTCCTAAATACTTGCTTTTTTTCAGTGATTTTTACAACTCAAGGAAACCAGCTTTGTATAAACAGGGAAACTATTGTACCAGTTATGGTACTTTTTGAAGTGTGCATGAAGTGAAAATTAACTTTCTTTTATATGAAAGAACTCTTGAAATTATAGCACAACATCTGTTACACTTTTTCCTTATCTCACTTCGTTCTTGAGATATTAAGATTTATTTAATATCTAAATTACACCTTGCATATGTCACAGTGTATAATGAGTTATAAAAAATCACGCATATCTTTGAAATTATTCTATCAAATCACTCGAAACTTTGTCTGTTTTGTGTTATGAGGCAAGTACACCCACATTCACAGTTTCATGTGACATTGTTCAACAATTTCAACATTATTGCTAATTTTACAACAACTCATTATGCACCATGATGTATGCAAGGTGTTATGTTCATATCAAACAAATCTTAATATATCAAGAGCGAAGTGAGATACATAAAAAGTGTAAAATATGTTGCGCCACAATTTCAAGAGCTCTTTCATATGAGAAAAACTTAATTTTCACTTTATGTGCACTTTAAGAGAGAATCTACAGAATATCTTTTTATGTTCAATATATTACAAGTCAAGATCAATGTCAGTTCATGGTCAAAAAGGAAGGTCAATTAAGGTAAGCACAGTGATGAACCAATATATCAAGTATCATTGGGAAAGATTTTTAGTTTTACAGTTGGGAAACTGCCACCCTTCACTTGAAATGTCAGTTTTTCTACAACTAAACTCCGGCAGTCTCCCAACCCTTTTGGTTTTCTACAATTTGTTCAATACTGCTTATACAGCACTCCACTTTTACATCATTGTTTGTACTATCCAAAACCTTTTTGTCCAACCCTTTTGGTTTAGATAGTATGGTCTACTGCTTCTTCCTGTGCACTTATATTAGTATTTTATCTAAATTTAGTACTTACTATGCACTTAGTTTCTGGTGTTACCTAGCTTAATATTTGCTGTAAGCATCCTGAAGAACTCCATTGAATGAAATACATACGTTAAAATATAAAGGTCTAAAATATCACAATGTTTTTGGTCACCAGGATCAGTTTTATTCCTTCATGATGATCAAAAATGTTAAGATTTTTAGACCACATTTTACACCTATTAAACCTTCCAATCTTTTAGACAATATTGTACATCTATTAAACCTTATTTAATACCTATATATTTATATTTTATTTGCGAATATGATTATGTTAACAAGGCCATTGTTAAATCTTAAATTACTTAGAACATATTGTACAGTCGTATTAAAATTTACCCTTTTCCACAATTTTACAATCTTTATAATAGTGACGGCGCGCAATGAACCAAAATTTTCAGCTAAAATTGTTTTATTTTCAACCAATGAGCTAATAAAATACGTGCTTTAATATAAATAGTTATAAATTTTCTCAGCAACACGAACAACGCCCCAAAACAGTTATCGACTTGTTCATGTACCTGCAAACTAAAAGGTTTAGTGTCGGAGAAGCACAATTTTATACTGTCTTCTTGTGATGATCACTCCACTAGCTTTTCGTATCAGTAGATCGATCAGCTTCGTATCCACTCGCAAAGAGAACTTATCTTTCTTTCCGAAACACAGGCAGTTATTGCCGTCGCGAGTATGTGGTAAGCCCCAAATACAAGATCCATTCCCAGCTGCACTTGGTCAATGTGGGTCCAGGGGTTCATCAATTGCCGTGCGAATTTTAAAACATAGTGAAGAATAACGTTTGTCAACACAGAAAGAGCTGTCACAATTAGTCCAGAAATCAGACGATAGCTGTAATAAAGAAAAGGACTTTCTTCGTAAAACAATCTTTCTTTGTACTGCAAGTATAAATCTTCTCCAATCCAATTTGAAAATGTCGCCATTACTTCCAAATTATTTGTGTTTACCTGGGGACCCGAGCGGATACGCCTGTTTCAGTGACCTATAAAATTCCTATTTATCCCTCTGTCCACCGATGCTCTCTAGCTTCTTTTAGCCACATCGGAGTTTTGACTGCGCATGCGATCGGAATGAGCATAAAACTTACTTCAATTGTCACATCAGTCTGACAGGGCAATTTTAGGAGTCCTGAAAATCCGAATATGAATGCAGACGAATATTATGGCCTCAGACCGATGATATACCAACAAAAAAAATTTTATCCCTGACTCAGATCTTATGCGCAGAAAACGAAAGTTGAAACTACCACATGGCTTGTTGCAGTGGAAGAAAGGTATTTCCCGTTTTCATATGCGTTTCTACTTACGAATAATTCATGAGATTTTTTATCCAGTCAGGAAGCTGTGTTTCGTCACTCCTTTGTACCAGATTCAGTTACCAGTGACTGATGTACACTTTAGTATTTTACTCTGGCTAACGCCAGACGATTTTACTCGTCAAAAGGAAACCCTCTGTCACCCTAACCTTAATCCTAACCCCAACCACAACCCCAGATCAATCTTAACTCAAAAGCTTCGAGTCAAATTATTAACTCAGAGACATCAACTGAGTGCAGTAGAACCTTTCCCAATGTTCTATATAAAACTGTAACGGTACGCCACTGCGAGGCAAATTTCGAGATGGTGGATATGTGAGAAAATATGTATGTCGAAAATTTCAACGCGCAACGTGTCATAATCAGAAAATCTTGAATCACTGACTTTTTTAGTCTTGCAGGTTTCTAGACTAAAATTATCTTATTCGGATTCCTTTGATTTCCGAGGAAGCTGAAGCCAGGAATTTCGCTGGTTGCCCATGTACGAGGGGAATTTCGCCTTTGATTACTAAATTTCCCTCATGAGTAACAAGACGGGAATTTCAGGAGACAATGAAATCTTTTGTCTTGTACTAAATTGTCCTAGTGAATAACATGGGAAAAATTTACAATACAAGGGACCACATGTCCTTAACAAACTTCCTGTTTAGAGAAGTCAGGCTTCCGAAATTTTCCTGAAATAGCTGTTTCCCGTACCGAACTTTGTCAACGAGTAGTGAGGATTCTTTTGCAAACGTCTTGCGTTGTAGTACCATGAAAACATTGCAGTGTAATTGCGTAAGTTGGTCTGGTATATTACACATTCTGTGCTGACGTTTGATGATTTATACCAGATAAAAGACTATTAGTTCGTTGAACCAACCAACCTTGAATTCTTATTGGAAAGACAGAAACAAGTTCGATTCTCGACATGGAAATGTACTTCGATCTAAGTGAGATCAACGAGAGTTGCAAAACCCCTTTACAACAAGTTAAAAGAACTCAAAACCATCATAAACAACAACAGAAAAATTAAACGAAAACACAAATAAAACCGAGCAAGAGACAAACGTTTTCCTTCGTCTTTATTTTTGATTTTTCTGTGTATTTACTTTTTAAAACGCTTATAACAATGCATCAGTAGGAGTGCTCATAAAGCTTGAAAAAGCCAACACGAACTGCCATTAATTTGCTTATTTGTTCTTATTCAGTTCTTCGTTTCCAGATCGGCAGTAATTATCTGAAAAGTGAAGTCCGCTTGGTTAACAAGGTTTAAGAAGGAGATACAATCTCAATAAGAAAAGCCGGCACAGCTAGCTATAATACGGTTTGCACTTTTGATCTCCTAATTGACAACAACTCGCGGAAAGAACCTAAATA
This sequence comes from Nanipora kamurai, assembly GCA_036872915.1. Taxonomy (NCBI): domain Eukaryota; kingdom Metazoa; phylum Cnidaria; class Anthozoa; order Scleralcyonacea; family Helioporidae; genus Nanipora; species Nanipora kamurai. Next base: position 285,012 of record JBAHVQ010000251.1, on the reverse strand, counting down.
CTTTCAACAAAAACAAACTGTTTTCAGAGCTGGCCCAGTTTATTGATATCACTTGATGGACGTAAGATCTAAGTTTTCATTTGCGTAGATAAGAGAGAAGAGTCTATGCGAGGCGATCCTTGAGGACAGTAAAATGATCGCTACTTCACTTTTCTCATTGGAAGTCGACTGCTAAACTCTCAGATACTAAACTACCAAACGGTAAAGAACTAAAGTACAGTTTCGCGCGGCAGACGCTAGTTAAAAATGCAAACAGATTACAGAGCAATCAGCGATAAAAAATGTGAGCAGCGTAGGCAGTAAGTTACGATCAAACATGACATGTTTTAATTTATCTGTTATATTTCATCAACTGCCAGTAATATTGTAAGCACCGTTGGCAGTCCATATGTGTAGATAGACCATTGACTGTATGGATTCGTTTGACTTAAGCCAATTTTTTTTATCGAAGTCCAAGTTAGAAAAAAACTTTCATTTTGCGTTGAATCATCATCTACAATGCCAGATGGTTGCATGCATCTTATGCACGAGAATCTTTCTTCGAGAAAGAAGATAGAAGATCCTCCACACGTAGTTACAAGTTTAGGAGTGGTCTCTCTCGTAATTCTAATGTCGTTTATTTGAAATTAGCCGCGGAAAAATTTCGTTTCACGTTGGTACTGGAGAAACAATACCTTATTTAAATGAACCATTTCGCGTAGTTGCCGATTGCCAATGACGACAAGATCTACAATACTTATTTAAATAGTTTCCCGTTGTTGCGAATCACCAATGGATACAAGATCTCGACAGTATTGATTTACGTTGTAACAGCCGTGGGTCTCATGTAACAGAAGCAGAAATTTCGGCTTTAACAAATTGCACTTCGCAGATGCGGTAGCTTCACAGAGACGCATGGTCTGGAAACAAGGTCTGCCAAAATATAATTTGAGCGTTATCTTGGTTTAGACGCGATAAACATTAATGTGAATAAGTATCAAGGACAAAAACGACAGCCGAGTATACTCCTTAATTGTTTGGAAGACAGCTGCGTCTCAAGTGATCCATTCGTCTAGAGAGCCAATGAGAGAGAAAAGGAAAGAGCCACAATGAAAAGCGTCTCGGGAAAACGTTAGCGTTCGAAGGTCTGGAATTACGCCGGGAGCGCTCTGGTTGATGCACCAGGGCAGAAAAACGAAAAATTGAGTTGTATTTTGAATTGTCAGAGAATAAGAGAACGGGCAAGTCAGGATTTTATTTTAATTTGGTTGTTTATATAGTGGTGGTGTATTAAAACTGAATACATTTCAAAACATTAAGCATTATCAATCTTTCTGTCTTCGTAAGTACATCCATGTACATTCATGCAAGGCAACATCATATGCTTGAATGGCATGATGTCAGTTGCCCGAGTGTTCTGACAGTGACAAAGCTTTGTGGTAACTGAATATTCAGGCTACTGAGTTGATTTTTTTTGATGATTTTATAGGTAATGACAGCTTTGTCTCAGGGGATATCATAAAAGGATAAAGCAAGCAAACAGATGTTAAAGACTGGTGGAGATCGTTTCGGCAATAGCAGCAAACAAACCTGAGAAGCACTGTGCACACACAACATGTCAACCTTTGTCGACGATGATCGAGGCCTTCGAATTGCACTTTTTATCCTCCTTCTTGCCGTGTTACTGGCTGGATTACCTGGGAATGCAATAGTCTGTCATACTTTCCGAAAAAGTCCGTCCTTGCGCACCGTTACTAATCTCATTATTATCAACATGGCTGCCACGGCCATTGCTCATTGCCTTCTCAATGTCCCATTTTCCTTGATAAACCTCGCACTTGACCGTTGGGCTTTGAGACAAGTATACTGTCGAGTTAACGGTTTGACGAACTCCGTGTGTCTGTTTGAGTCAATGTTCTCGCTGGTTCTGCTAAGTGTCAGTCGATACTGGTGCATCCTTCATCCCACTAGATTCCAAGCCATTTTTAGCAAGCGGCACACGCTCTCGATGATCGCCCTGTCGTGGTTTTTCACCTTTGCACTGTCTTCTCCGCCGCTCTTCAGTTGGTCTAACTTCCAGCTCTGCAAAGGCAAAATGATGTGCGTCTCTATGTGGAAACAGTCGGTATCTTATACCATCTTCATTGCCATCACTGTTTTCCTTCTCCCGAGCTTCTCAATCATTGCTTTCTATTATAAGATCTACAGACGCATCAAATCTCATCAAAGACTCCTGAAGCTCTACACATTCGCCGCAACAGCACCACTATACTCGACACCTCAACGAGCGCATTTCAGCAAATCCATTTTCAAGGACTACCAGGTCACCAAATTAATCTGGACGCTTTTTATCGTCTTCGTTGCGTCTTGGGTACCTTATTTCGGAGTAAATTTGATCTTCGAAGCCGCGGGGCAGGATATCCCACGCAGCCTCGACGTCATTCTGACGTGGACAACCATCTTCAACACTGCTTGCAGCCCCATCATCTACGGACTGGTCAATCGTCAATTCCGTAAAGGCTTTTGGGAAGTTATGCGCTGCTGCGGGAGCAGAGAAGTTATAGCGAAGGGAAGTCGCCGACGGGCAAGGACCTATTTGGGAGATTCTGTGGATTTTCGTTCAAGCCTACGAACCTGTCCACAAACCAGTCGAACACACTTTAATGATCCGAACATGCATGAAGTAGTATTGTACGTAAGTGCTGTGTGAGTCTGCAGTATGTTAGTACAGAGGACAATAGCGAGAGAAACATTCTTTCGAAGACTTTCAAACCCTTTACCTGCCAAGCGTATATCTGCGTAATTTCATAAACGCAGATTGGATGCACAGACAAATTTCAATAAATTTTCAAAATGTAGAGTGAACTTTGTATCGCCTCACTGGTGAGCTCTACATTTAACTGAAGAGATATCTTCCGGCTCCCACGTGAAGCCAAATATGGCGGACATGGAGGTATGAGTTTTGCACGTCAGTTTCAGTCCCCTACGCGGTCTTATACGTCAAGTTGACGTGTGATGTGCAAAACAATAGCAAAACCGCGCAGGGACCTGAAACTGACGTGCAAAATTGGCTTCCATGTCGGCCATGTTTGGGTTCACTTTTTGCCTGGCCGATATACTGGTGTTCTCCCTCCAATTATACATAGAGTTCACTGCGCCTCACCTGTCAGTATTTCAATAAATGGCAACACTCTCAATTGGATTAAATCTATTACATCCTCAGAGAAGTTTTCACGTCGTTGTGTTTCTGTTGACAACGTGAACATAAGAAAAAAATTTCAACGGTGATCTTAAGTTACTTCCAAATCTTCAGTAACTTATCTCGAACCATGCAAAAAACGTTAATTGTGTAGTTCGTTCTATTATAATTACAATGGAAAAAATTTATAAAATTGTCTTGACATGTCATGCCGTACATTTAATTCTGCGATTCGAATAAGTTCAATCAGTCCCCTCCATACCTAATTTTCTTTTTTAAAAGAAGTGTTAGTTCACGTCTTGAAGTCACCATTCTTTATCGTAAATAACCACCAATTTCTCCCTCCTCGGCGAGTCCTTTTAGATAGTTCTTCCAAGGATGACAAGATCTTCTGGGTTATTTTGTAATAAGGGTACATCAGCAAAACCAAGCCTGGAGTAAAAATCTAAGGCGTCTCTATTGGTCGTGGTTATCTCAGCGTAAACTCCGCGACATCCTTCTGACTTGAGCACGGAGAGAATACACGCCAGTAGACGTTTTCCAATACCAAGACTCTGAAAAAAACCCGGAAAACATCCACAGATCACACGTCATATCAGCTACAGTTAAATCGATGATTTTGATGAAGTGGCTGAGCTGGGAGACCGATGTTCGGTCCTTCGTCGAATTCTCCATCAAGGTCTTAAAATGGTTGAGAAAGTATTGCCTTCGTATCAATATTAAAGAGATGGTTCATGATTTGGCGTGATCCATTGAGTTTAGGATGTACGCGGGAAATTGTGGGAGCACGAAAAAAGCGTAAGTTGCTGGAGGTGATAGCCTAGAGTAACTCCAGATTTTCGAAGGTTCTCTCAACTTCCCACGGGCATCCATAACTCAAAAAACCACGCCAAATAATGAACCATTTCTATTATAACATTGAATCAGAACCACATTAACGGAAAACAAGTTTCATTTCGCTGATTAAAAATGACTTTCTCCTTACGTAAGCTAGAAGTTTGGAATACACTGTTTCCCCGATCTGTTACACGGGGTCCATCGAGAAACGGAATACGCACGAAAGCCAGTCAGAGAAGGCGTTATGTCACATTTATGTTAAAGCAGTAAATGGTGAAACTTTCGTGCTAATCACGGGTAACGAATTTAAGCCCTAAGATCTTTATAAGCGGCGTTTAGCCTGCTGAAATAATCCGCCGATCCAAGAGTGAGAAAGTTAAATCTGAAAAACAAATTAAATAGTAATATCAAAAATAGAGTTCTGTGTACGCAGTCACTCCGACGGCCTTCAGCTAAGTTACTTTGATGACAGACTTTCATTTTAAACGTAAGGACCTCGATCTCGTTTTTTTTTTTTTTGATGGAGCACCACCTTCAAACTTTTCTTAAATCTAAAAAATAACGTCTACCACTGCAATGAATTCCTGTTTAATAGTTTGCCGTTAAAATCTCCAAGATTTTCTCGTTGTTTGGTAATAAACTTTGGGTTTAAAACAGCATGACAAAAAAAATAAAATAAGGTAATAATAAACAGATGGATACGAAAGAGATCGGACAGACAATTAGGTAAATAATGCCGGAATAATCAATGAATGAAATAACTGAATGGAATAAATTAACGGACTAACTAAATGGATTCAGTGAATGAATGAACAAACGAACGATCGAGTGAGTTTATCAATCAGTCAATCAGTCAATGGAGAAACTGCGCATACTTACATGAGCACGAGACAGAAGGTCGATTCTGACATGCGCAGGGTACTTGTCATAAAGTTCGTCTGGGAGAAAGATGGACGGATTATGAAAGCTGTTGGCAATCTGTTCGGAATACAAGAACTCACTAGGTTCACCTCCAGGTTTACTGTATTTTGCACACATCTAAAAAAGGAGGAAAAACCGACATGTCAGCGTGTTAAACTCGAGCTCCTTAAGTATTCGTATTAAAAAAGAATGTTGGCATGTTTTGCAAACCTAGAGACGAAATGTGTACTTTAAAATTTTGGACGTTTAGTAGTAAAACATGTAATAGCTGGGAAGAATATGTTGAAATTAATGATTTTACCAAGTTTGGACCGAATCGAGCACACATGCGGGAGGTTACGCCCGCCGTCAGCTTGCTAGGTTTATAAATATCACTTGAAAGGAGTTTTTTTCTACAAAAATAGTAAACTTTTGACGCCTGTAATTTCCAGTAAGTTCCCTTGATAAATGTAAAGTAAAGTAAAGTAAAGTAAAGTAAAGTAAAGTAAAGTAAAGTAAAGAAAAGTAAAGTAAAGAAAAGTAAAGTAAAGTAAGTTAAAGTAAGTTAAAGTAAAGTAAAGTAAAGTAAAGTAAAGTAAAGTAAAGTAAAGTAAAGTAAAATAAAGAAAAGAAAAGAAAAGTAAAGTAAAGTAAAATAAAGTAAAGTTCCTTTATTTATACTAGATAACCCTATCAGCTAAACTACGCTGTTCT
>JBAHVQ010000251.1:259599-271851 GCA_036872915.1 Nanipora kamurai | reverse complement strand
AAGTAGGTAGCTAGGTATGCCGGTAGATAAGTAGGTAGGTAGTTAAGTAGGTAGGTAGGTAGGTACGTACGTACGTATAAAGAATGCAAACCAGCTTAATTTTGACTGCAACCTTACGTTCCGATTCCAAGTCTTTTCTGATCTTATTTCTACTTTTTTCTTTGGCTACTTTAATCGGCGAAGGAGTGGCAACAGCAGTAACCTTGACGCCTGATGAACTAGTAGGATTGGTTTGAGTTGGCATGGCAGACGCGGCCTGAATTGGCACCGAGGTGTTTGCCACGGTGAAGGCTCCACTCTTTGCGTATGAATTAAATATAACGCTTTTCGGTTGACTAAACTCCTGAAGCCACTCCGTTACAGCCAATCTCAATGCTTTCTCGGGATCGTAAGCTGTTAACACGGCTATTGACTTGGATTTTGAACGAAGTGAATCCACAGATTCCTTATCGTTACATGGATTTGAATCATTCTCTGTGTCTGTTTCCATAGTCGAGTCAACTTTCTCTTCTGACTCTTTGGAATCGATCGGAAGATCCACCTCATCATTGTCTTTCACATTATCAGAAGTACCAGCTTCAATAGGTTCCGCTTCCATTGGTTCTATAGCGTCCGATTCTTCAACATTCCTTGAAACATTTGAGTCATTGCTCTCCTCAGGAACGTCTAACGCAGAATCCTTTTCCTCGCAACTAAAAGGTTCACGTGCACATTTAATCCAAGTTGATAAAGTGTGTATAGCAATAAAGTTACTCTCAAATTCACAGTTAGGGTTGGTAAGAATTCCTTTTAGATGCGCGTATAGTTGAATTGGTCGTCCGTCGTACGGACCCAGAAATAGCCGCCTCTGATCGTAGTCGTTCGCATGAATGTTGTCCCAAATAATGGGTTTGCGTTTCAAAACGTTGCCCACAACACGTATGGAATGCGTTGTAATGACCTTTGATACAACCTTGGAGCCTAATAAATACAAAATATATGTGTGAACTGGTGGTGAGAATGTATAGAATGTATGTATAGCAGATCACTTACCATGTACACTATTAGCTTACCAAAATCTTGACAGTAGCAGGCAGCGATGCACTGTTAAGAAGCTGGCACACGACCACACGAAAATGTTTGCTGATAGGGACCGCAAAATTTCCAAGTCTGGTGACATTATTGCCAGAAACGTTGAGCAAAACATCTTACAATGTCTCAGAATCAGTCTCAGAGAGTATAAAATACTTTTTCCCTTGGGGGTAAGATTAGTCAAAATCCATTGCCAGCTGACAATTTTAAAAAGTAAAAAATAACCTTCGTTCGACCTTTGTCTTGTCATTCAATTCGAATCTTGACTTTACAAGATGATTTTTTTCGGACTTTGTTTTATTTTTTAAGATTAATCACTCTTTGAACTTTTAGTAAGTGTCCCCCTACAATCCAGGTGTGGCCACATCCTTGGTTCAAACAACCAACTGGAAAATAACCATTGGGGGTTATGTGCTTGTTTAGGTCTGAGATTTGTTAAAACACCTCATGCCCTTCATTTCACAGTGCAGACATAGTCTTCCAAAACTTACTCTTTTCTTGGCTTTGAAGTCGACCTGACTGAGGCCATTGAAATGTCAGTCACTTCCACTAACAGTCTTTCTCAAGACTACATTAACTTGGATGATCAATTTTCACAGACATCTAATGATACACACAGGTTCAAATCGTTTACTTTAAAGTTGAAACACTACATGTTCTTGATAGTGGGTTATACCAGTTTACTGTTCCCAGTTGACCCTAGAGCTTTACTGTTTGAGCAGTGGCCTGGTTACTTTAAGACATGAGTTAGAATCCCATTCAAGTCAAACCAATTTTTCAAGTTGGCTTGTAATGCTGTAGGAATGTTGTGAAATTGTGTAAGTAAACAAATCTTGTTCCACTTTTTGCAACAATATTTCATAGAGACCAAAAGTTTAGATCAAACCGAAACATTAGTTTCTCTCTTAGAACACACTTACCTGTCCACATAATTTCAATTGAAGGATGCAGCTGAGTTCCCAGGGTGTTGAGATACGGTGATTTATCAACTGTTGGGACTGCCCGTGATGCAGCATATTCTGAACAAAGATGATAGATAATAGTGGTAGGACATTTTATTTTGTAATTTTTATTTTGGTATCTCTAGACTTTGTTGATTTTCACTGACTCATGAGATAATCAGATGACTCACCAGTTGGACAAACCAAGAAATATTTCGGTTTTTTCAAGAAATTAAATATTTGATTGGTCACAGATACTTGTGCATGTGCAAACGATTCAAAGGTATGTTTATCAGCTGGTCGTATCTCAGGATCTATATCATCATAGAGCAATGCAAATGCTTCACAACCAAGGTCAGCAATCTGTAAAATAATGCACAGAAAGCATCATAAATATTTGTCCATAAGTGATACACTGTGCCTTCTTCTTGGATTAACCAAGTAACCCCAAAGCTGGCTGAGGGGTCTTCTCTCAATGAACTTGATGAATGTTCTGCCAATTGAATTAAAGTTTTCTTACAGAAGTTTTACATGTAAAGAATTTTGAATTTGAATAACCTGTTTCATCTTTTTCTTTAAAATATCAACTTCTTTAGTGCTTGAAAAGACCATGTCAAGTCCTGGTGACAGAGCATAAATAAATACAACGTTGTGCTCTTTGGCTGAAGTAATCAGGGATTTCAAGTTTTCTGGTGGAAATAAAAAGAACATATCAGAATACCAAACAATGTAGTCATAAAGTAAATGGTTTGAATCTGGAAGAATCATGACATGTTTGTGGAAGTTGATCATCCAGGTCAGTGTAGTCTTGAGAAAGACTGTTGGTAGAAGTGACTGATGTTTCAACAGCCTTAGTTGCTTTCATCTTCAGAGTCAAAAAAAAGGAAAAAAAAAAGTTTTTTTAAGTCACTTCAGTCACTTCTACCAACAGTCTTTCTCAAGACTACACTAATGTAATCATACATAACAATACACTTTTTATAGATTGACAGATTTTTAGATCAGTAATATTAATCACCATGGCGTGTCACCTTGTTATTCAACTGCTTGCCTAAGGGTTTTAATAAACACATTATTATTATTATTATTATTATTATTATTATTATTATTATTCGTATTGTTATTATGTCCATTCCTTGTAGCCTCAGGTACGATGTTTGGCCTGGTTTATAGTCCTTGGGAGCAGGTTACAAGTCACCATGGGTCCCAGGTCTCTTTTTCCTTCTACTTACAGGAACAGTACTTTCCTTAGTATCTTTGCTGTCCCTAGCAATGCTGTTTTCTGGATAACTTCCAACTTCACGTTCATGCTATTGAATAAGTAAGTGACAAAATACAGTAGCTAAATGCTACTGTCTTTAGTCAACTCTTTCACTGCCACAGGGGCACAATGCCACAATGCTAGATGATTTTACTCGTGAGTAGGTGAGATCCATCAGAGAAGTAGAAAAGCAGAAAACTCAAAAAATTGCTTTCCTATAAGCCAAAGTTGACCACTGTTATTGTTTAAAGTAAAATAAGTTTGTGTTCTGAAGTAAAGATATTACCTGTTTCTTCCTCATTGTACATTTCTCTCCATAACGTCCGATGTTTGATGTCATCTTTTGGAGCATAAAGATAAAAGCTCAACCCGAATTTATTCAATCTGAAACAAAATGTTTAATTTAGGGCAGTTGGTATATTCATATTTATTATATATACCACTAACTCAGAAATGAAATCACTTAATATGAAACTACAGTTGCCATTACTCAGTTTATAACTTGAAGAATGAAGAATAATGCTGTTTGAAACATTCCTGTTCTCAACATCTAGTTGCACTGATCTGTTCATTTGAGTTTGTTATTTCATCTAACTTCCTTCTCTGCCATGGTGGACATTTACCATTTTACTCAGGCTAATGCTAGACAATTTTACTTGTCAAAGGGAGAGATGTGGCAGTGATGGAGTGAGAAGTTGAAATTGCAACTGAAAAAGAAACTTTGTAACAAATACAATCCCCTTGAGTTAAAATTCTTCAACTGCTACTGGATGCACTAACTTAATCCACACCTAAACTGTTAAACCTCATATCTCATTCACTCCTTTGAGGGATTATTATCTGAAACAGAAAATAAATCATTTATTATTTTATTCCACTAAATGGGATAATTGAAGTAAAAATAATAATCTGTTTCTTGCAGTAAATTTGATTTGGTGATCAAGTTGGATAATCTAGCCCTGCGGTAGAGGACTTTCACGGCTGAACCATAAGTGCTTAAAACAACAGATTATTTTTCAAAAACACTAAGCTGAAAATGATAGATTCATGAGGAATTATCTGTCCTAGACTCTCCGTTCACGAAGTTGTCTCACCACAACTTTCTGTAAGTTGTTCCATGTACTTTCGCCACCTACCTCACGAATAACTGTTTACGTTGATCAAAAGTCCATGGTCTTCCATAGAATCCTGCAACAAATCACATTAAAATTTGCGTTAGGTACACCCTTATTTTTCAAATGCAAATAAGCCGGTACAGACGTTTATGTGTTGTTCAATTCAACTCCCGCCTTTGGCTGCACCTTCGACAACTCCTGAAATGAACCCTCGATGGTCCTGTTTCGAATCCACCGACATGATGTCTTCGTTTTCCGATTTAAAGCAATAACTTCCCGGAGCAGGCACCATACAACGATACAGCTCTTAAAAGTTTGGAAAAGAACAAAATGGCTTCACCACAACCAGTCGAAAAGCCTGTGAAGCCTGACCAGCCAATCAGGGTGCACATTTCAAGAAATTGTTCAACGAGGAATTAACCGGTTTTCTCAATTTATTTTTTTTTATCATTGTTATAATTGTTAATTCTAGTTCCGAGAAAAGTTTAACAAAGTCAAGTAGCTCTTTCGATATCATAAACACTTGTTCTCAAAATCAACATTGATATTCTAAAGGCACTGTTGCTTTAGACTGTGAACCAAATACCACAATGCCTTGTTTTTTCCAAAATGCCTCGTTTCTTTTTTTTCTGAGACAGAATTACATATGTTTAGTTATTCAAAAAAGTTAAGCTAGTGTTTTCAATAAAGAGAAGAAAAAACGAGAGCGATAGAGTGAAAGAGAAGGAGACGATTGGACTGTAATGAACTGTATTTATACTCGGAATTCATAGCCTGTGATCTGCGTGCAAACGTCTTAAGACTAAGGATTGTTTTTCATGAAAACTGAGTACATCAATAACAAGGTAAAAACAAATATTTATCACGAGATACTAAAGCCTGATATTACTTGTGAGCAATTGCAAATGTGTGGACAGGTTTGCTTCTCTTGGTTGGTGGTTTAATAAAGAAAGGGATATCTGTTACAAAAAAATAAAGTGTGAGAGAGAGAGAGAGAGAGAGAGAGAGAGAGAGAGAGAAAGAGAGTGAAACAAAAACAAATAAATAAGCAAAGAAAGGAGTAAAGAAAACGACGAAAAGAAAAAGAGAGAAAAGACTTCCAATTCATTTGCTTCATTCTTCATTATTGCTCCTAATGACGAACTTAACTATCACGCTCTTCAAAAAACTTTTTTAAAACTACTTTTAACTTGAAAACTACTTTAAAACAACTTTTAACTTTAAATATTTCATGATCGCATACATCACAACAGTCCTACAGATCCCCATAGGTCCCTACCTCCTGTCGGGCTCTTTTTATTTGGCCACTTTTCGAGTGCAGCTTCATTCAAAATGGCGTGCAGTCGAAATTCCTTGCCAGCGCTGGTTTCTTCGTTTGGTGAGCGAGAAGTTAGCGAGGAAATTCGAGAAATATTTGAAATATGTAAGAACGGTGATGTTTCTAAAGTTCGACGATACATTACTAATGGCTTGGACCTCAACATTCGTGACACGGCAGGACGAAAATCCTCTCCACTTCATTTTGCTGCAGGTTAGTGAAAATTTTGAGAATTACTTAATGCTGAGCAGAAAGTTTGTTCACGTGGGAGCTTGGGAAATATCAGACGACTATAGGACGTTTGTCAAGCTCGTCGTCTCATAAAAACGAGCCCTTCCCGTCTGGGGCTCAGAAATCGTTTTTCTGAGAGAACGAGCTTGACGAACGTCCTCCAGTCGTCTGATTTTGAGAATTGAAAATAAGAAAACACTGTCGCTTTAATCGCCGTTTACCCAAATGTTTTAAGAGCGTTATTGAAAAGTAATATTATCAGACGCTTGGGATAATTCAGTGAACTTGGTAGTTGGTACAGAAGAGTTTATTTCCCGCCTTATAATTTTTAGGTATGTATCCAAAACAAAAAAATTCGCTCAGTCTTGATCTTAATCAGTTTATGCTGAACGGAGGGGACCTAACAAAGACAACTTTAAGAACACCGCTACACAAGGAGAAATCAACCTTTCAATAGCTTCAAGCGTTTCCATTTTCATGACGGAAACGCTAGATATGGATTCAACACGTCGTGTGTTGACATACTGAATGTACTCATAATATACTGACGTTTTAAAAGTCTTTCGGCTTACAAATTCCTTTCTATACGAAACGAAGAATTCCCCGACGAAATCGTATGCCAGACTTTTATCACATACTTAAAAAAACTGAACAATTTAGTTTAAGCTGCCGCTGGAATTAAAAGGAATAAATGTAGTAAAGTTTCACCAGATGTTTGGCTTGGTAATTTGCTTTGTGAGCAAAATGAATGTTTTAAAGATTTTATCGTAATTCAATTACAGCACGTTCTTTGCATCGTTTCGTATGTAGAGGATCGTGTTTCATCAAAGGATGTTACTATTTTTGACATGATTCATGAAAGTTTCATGCCTCATTTCACGTTTGGCCAATTTATTACCCATTTAGATTAATTGCTACATTGCTCGAGTTTTAGCCGTCCGTTGCTGAAAGAACTTTAAACCTTTCTGATCATTCAATATCAGGCGCTTCTGTGAGGACAAGTTCAGCATAAATAACCTGCCTTATTTTATGTAAAAGAGTGCAGTATTTCCTGTATGGAGACATCTCCCATTTAATGCCCGATATTTTAATACATATTTTGGTGCTGAAACATTCTTATCTTAATTATTAGGATTTGGAAGACGTGAGATTGTTGAAGTTTTGTTACACAATGGTAGTGATGTTCATGCTAGGGATGACGGTAAGCTCACACATACAACAGATTTCCACGAGATAATTTTAGAGTCAACACTTATAACCTGAGTGTATTGTTTGTACCTGACTGTAGGGTTCTTGTGTGAATGTGAGGATTGTCAAGAATTTTAAAGTGCATAAATTCTACTGAATTGTCTTGCCTGTAAAATCTCACATTTCCAACATTATGCTTAAAAATAAACATGATTCAGAGCCTGTTCGGAATGTGAAGGAACTTATTAGGAGTCCATGACATCCTCTAGACATTTAAGTTCTCTCAAAAAAACTTTAATGTTTGAATTTATGTGAAATCTGTCAACTGTACAACAGTTTGGCAAAAGTAGAGAAAATGCCACATCACTTATGAATTGATTTGATAAAGATTCTTGGCAGGCATTTGGACAATTTTCCCTAAACTTTTTGTTATGAAAAAAAACAGCGTGTACTTTTTCTCCAACTAATTCAAATCCTGATATACTTGGTGCATACACTTTCAAAATTTCAGATCTTCTGTTATACTAATAATACCAATTAAAATACATCTTTAACCCAAAAACAATCAAATAACTCTTTCCTGTTCATATTGAAATTTTATTATTTTACTTTGACTAATACCAGACAATTTTACTTGTCAAAGGGAGATTTTCTAGCAGGAAAGAGTTAAGGGGTTAGGACACACTTTACTATCATCATCTGACTAATGCCAGATGATTTTACTGTTCAAATGGAGAGCTTCTGCTGGTAAAGAGTTAAGGGGTGAGGGCACACTCTGGTATTTTACTCTGACTAACACCAGATGATTTTACTTGTCAAAGGGATGAGCTCTGCCACCAAAGGGTTAAATCAGTAATTTTCTATGCAATAGAACCTGAGTTTTATAACTTTCCTTTTTATAATCACCTGCTGTTTGTGACCACTTTTTCGGACGTGAACAATTTGTAGTTAAAATGTACCTGGAATGAGCAACCACCTGTCAAATGTAACCGCTTTTTAGCATTCCAAACATATAATTTACCTGTTGTGAGTGACCTTTGCAAGTTAAAGCTGTCACAATTTCAGAGAGTTGCATGGAACAGGTGCTTGTTTTTCAAATTAAACATGTAATTTTAAAGTGCACCTGGAAGCATGGTAGCAGTTACAAATGAACTCAACAAAATTTATGCACTTTACCATCACAATTATATTCAACAAACTTTCACCAGCTGAAGTCTTTCTCTTCCTATAATATCATGTCAAAGGAAACATGTTTTGCTATGCTATTTGTTCCTTCATTTCAGTTGGGTTATGTTTTGTCCTATATACTGGTTGAGTAGTACATACTGAGTTTAGCTGTAAACATAATGGCCTCTTTCAATATGGCTGACATGATGTGACATCTGCAACTGCCATTTATAACCACTTTTGTATGGCAACAAGAGAGGTCATAAAACTCAGGATCTACTATATTCTCATTTAATGACTGTCATGTTTTTACAGGTGGTCTAATTCCGTTGCATAATGCTTGCTCCTTTGGTCATGCTGAAGTTGTGAAACTTTTATTGAAACATGGTGCTGATGCAAATGCTCGTGACAATTGGAATTTTACACCATTACATGAAGCTGCAGTGAAAGGAAAAGTGGATGTTTGTATTGGTAATGAGAATTTTAATTTGTGTAATTACTCATTTCATAAAAAACTAATTTTTTGATGAGTTTGGAAAGATTAATGTCACTGTAGCTTAGAAATACACTGTGTTGCTGTTATGGAAACAAAGTTGGTTTTATAGATAGATTTTATAGATAAAGCAATTTAATAAATTTGTATCATTAAATTCCTTATACTGCATAGTGCTTCAGTTGCATCTTGTGTTTGATTTGTACTGTAAAGTTTCCCACAATAGAGATAAGACAGTATAAACTGATTGATTAACACTCTTTCTCAAATTAATGTGACATAACTTGTAAATTTTTATAAACATTAGTCCAGCAGCGTGTGTAACTGTCTATTTGGTGTGTTTATAATAACATACCAAACAGTTTATGTCAGTTTATCATTAAAGTGTATCATCCTGGTGACAACATATAGTAGTTAAAGTTTACTCAAACTGGAACTCTGTTTTATATGCCACATTGATTTTGGTGCAAGACAAAAGAATATGTGTCTTGATCAGAACTTCTATTTTTTTCATTACATCTTGATGTCATTATTGTTGAAACTTTAATGATGATTTTTGGATGATTTTTTCTTAGTGTTACTGCAACATGGAGCTGATCCAAGTATCAGAAATACAGATGGAAAGACCCCATTTGATGTTGCTGAGTCTGCATGCAAGGCTGTTTTGACAGGTTCGTGTGTATGTAACGGTCTCTTTTTGAGAAAAAAGTGATCTGATAAAGTTAATACTTTCTGCTTGTAAGGTGCAGAAAATTTTTATCACACAGTGTATTTGTAATGCAAGTGTGGTAGCAGGTGTGAGTACTGTTGACATAGATGCATCAACTTTCAAGCTTCTGTTGCAAAGAGTTTCTCTCCTGTCAAAAGTACAGAAGACTTATCTAGCTTTATTAGCTTGAGATCATACACATTTACATTAACCTTTTCCCTCATATGATGGACATTTTGGATTTTAATCTGGCTTGTGCCAGATGATTTTATTTAGCAGCAAGAGATGCCTCAAGTGGGGGAAAGGCTTAATTGCTTAGTGTTCAGTTTTGTTGCATTAAGTCAGCAAAATCATAGATATAAGAAACTAAGAAACTGAGGGAACATGTCATTGAAAATCCTTTCTGGTTAAAGGAACCTAATAAAATCTAGGGATAATCAGACAAAAATACTAACTAGTATGGCATTAATACAGTATTACTTGACCTTTTAGGTGATTACAAGAAGGATGAATTACTAGAAGCATCAAGGTTAGCCATGTTCAGTTGATGTTAGGTCATTAAAGTAGTGGCAGTATTGAAATCGAAACTGTCTCTCCAATTATTGTTACAAACTTGTAAAAGAAACCAAGGTTCTAATCCTGACTATTAGTTTTCCAGGAAGATAATGCAGTTGTAATATAAAAATAATATTTATATGCAATATTTAAAAACCAAGCAGGAGTGCTATATCAGATACAAAACACAAGGTGACAGCTGAGTGTTTTAGATTTGATAATGCCCAATCTACAAGTTTTTTAAATGACTTCTAAAATAGACCCCTTTATATGCTAATTCACAAAGAAAGTTTGGCAATTAGTGTCTTGTGAACCACAATAATTTGACAAGAAAAGTGAGCAAGATCTATATCAGATATATAGATCTGTTATGGTTATGATTTTCCTTTGTGTTTTCCTTGTGAATTATTAATGAATTTTAGAAATATATTTTGAACTTTGGTTTTATTTAAATACTATTTAATTGTGCTACATGCACCATCAGGATAAATAACAAGACAAGTTAGTAAGAAAAACCTTCTGGCACAATGTGTGCAGATGTGCCAGTATTACCTTCTTTGTAATGTGATTACTGAGCTTGTTTTTCCTCTTTATTATTGCAGAGGTGGAAATGAAGAGAAGTTGATGTCATTGCTTACTCCACTAAATGTTAACTGTCATGCCAGTGATGGAAGAAAGGTACATCTTTCAAAAGTACTTAAGAAGCCTTCATAATGGCAAGCCAAATAATAAGTGGTGCACTAGCAGACCAGTCTAGTACTCTAGGACTTCTTGTGAGCAACCACCTGACATCTATAGGAAACAGGTAACTGTGCATAGGAGGTGGGTGCATACAAGAAGTCAGTCTAGAGGAGGATGAGACATATGTCATATAGCTTTAAACATAGTTTTAGTCTTACACCATCTACAAATGAACATTTGATCATCTGGTCACTGTGAATATGCTAGTTTGGACTATTTACTGTAATGTTTGAATTATTTTGAAGTGACTAAACACTAACAATTACTTTGCAGTAGTTGTTAGTATTCAACATATTGGTTAACTGTGATTTAGTTTTAATAGCCTTTTATTGCCATGATCCATTTACATTTTGTTGTATCTAAGACTGTTGGGAAAATGATACAGTTCATTTCATCCATTGCATTTCGTGGTGAATTGTAGTCAAAATAGCAATGTTGCAGTGGCAGTCTACCTGAGGTGGTTCTAATCTTTTCAGTAAAAGTGGTCACTAATGAGGGTTATTGATTATTGCATATTGCCTTAAGAAAGTCTGTTAGCCCTGGCACATGTTGTAGGCTTATTAGGAGTTTTAATGCAACTCTACTGCAAGATAAGTTTCATAAACCTATAACCACCAAGTAACAGGGTCAATCTTTTGAAACTACAGAATTACTTGTTTCTTATGTTGCAGTTTCATGAAAAACTGAAACATTCTTCCTTTCCATTTTGTTTAGTCTACTCCTCTTCATCTTGCTGCTGGTTATAACCGTGTTAGAATTGTTCAACTTCTCCTTCAACATGGCTCTGATGTGCATGCCAAGGACAAAGGGTGAGTTACTGAATTTTATCATTATCCCAGTGTGGCTTGACACATTTGCTGAGCCCAAGGTTTGAATATTATGTTTGGTTGATATGTTCCTTGATTTTTTGGGGATTTCCATTTCTTACCACCATTTATACAATAAATTTCATTCTTTGTTCATTTACACTGGTTGTGGTAAAATGTGGTAAAAACATCGTTGACCTACTTGGCTATGGCCTCGTGGGCCAATTTTTTGTTTGTACCACTTTGTGACATCACCTGTGTATCTATAGCTGAACAGATGACAGAAAAATGAAATCTATTAATTAAATACACATGTATCTTTATACAGTACATACATGTATTTTAGAATTGTCTTTTGTATTTGATTTTTACTTTTCAGAGGGTTGGTTCCTCTTCATAATGCCTGTTCATATGGCCACTTTGAAGTCACCGAGCTGTTAATAAAGGTGCAAACTATGTTTCTTGCTTCAAATTAGTGTTGGAATGATGCATATATGTAAATATATATATATGTTTATAATGATGTTCTCCGGATAACATAAACATGCCTGGATTACAAATCTTCAATCCACTTAAAAGAATATATATATATATATATAACTACAGACGGAACCGTTTCGGCCTTATGGGCCTCATCAGTGTAGTGCTGATGATCA
>JBAHVQ010000251.1:226841-237956 GCA_036872915.1 Nanipora kamurai | reverse complement strand
TAAGCATTCTTTAACATTTTACTTTTAAATGAACATACAGCACAAATAGTATAGTATACAATGTAATGCAGAATTAAGCATAACTGTCGCAAAACACTTGTGGCGGCTGGTCCATGTGCTCACCAAACACATGCACACCATAAAAAATTTCGAGTACCAGACAAATTTGTCAGAAATGCAAAAAATAATGCCTGACCCTTGGTGAAACACAGTAATAAATGGCAAAAATCACACTTGAAAGTGTTACATCAAATTCAGTTTGTGAGAATTGTGTTTTCAGAAAACCAAGTTGTGACTTTTCTGATATTTCTAAAATTTCAGTAGCAAAAATCGTAAAACGGGCTGTAAATCACAATTCACGACCCATTATTTCAAACCCAGACAAGGGTGAATTTAGTTAAATACACAACTATGGTAGCTTTGAAAAGTGTTAGCAAGGTCAGTTATCGATTAATCATGGGCATGTCAATGCCAACTACAAATTGAATCAGTTGCATTATTGTCCAAATATTTAGCACACATTTGATTCACCCGATTCCCAAATAAGAATACTTGGAATAAAATAGAATATCTGTTTGATTGAGCTATTACAATTCCAGAGTAATAAAAATAGCTATTCGGGAATATTCCAGAATATATACTTATTCGGGAATAGGGTCAATCAAATGCATCCTTAAATTACCTGTGCTACACAATTTTACACCACATGGAAGAACGTAAATTTGAAACACAAACCTCACTCTTGCTAAGTTGTAAGAGAGAGTTCACAAGTCTGTACTGTGGTTTTTCTGGCACTCTTTCCTTGGTCACAGGTGAGGTACTATGGGTAGGTGTGATACCAGAGGGCTGTGGAACCTGAAATAATGTAAATGACCATGAACAAGGTATCAATCTTAGATATACTGTTCAACTAAATACAAATTCTGTTATGAACAGTTGTTACCAATACCTCTAAAAAGAAGTTCACTAAATTTGGATACATTCTCAACTTTGCAGCCACAGTGCACAAGAACTGAACTTCTTCATTTTCCGTTGGACCAGCCTGAATTTGGCCACAGATGTTGATCAATCTCTTTAAAAAAAAATAAATAAATGAACACATGTTAATACAGTAATGACATAAACAGATAAAAAAAACAAACAACGAACCCAGCAACCTACCAGCAAACCAGCCAGCCAGCTGACCAATAAACCTACTGTACCAGCTAACCAGCCAGTCGGCTAGCCAGTCAGAACATTACTAAAATATGTGGTTTTGCAAGATTTTTATCAGTTTACTGAGGACCTCATTAGACAATAGTGAAGTTACTTGTAGAAAACCAAAAGGGTAGGAAAACTGCCAGAATTTAGATGTACAAAAACTGATGTTTCAAGTGAATGCCCTTCCTAACCCATTTGGTTTTCTACTAAAGATGTTCAAAACTACCTATGCAGCATTCTATGCAGATTTTTACTTAAATTATATAACAGTGAAGTGACTTTGTTTGTTCAATTCACTATTCCACTGATAAAGGGAGGTTTTAGGTCAGGGACAGTAATCAAAAAGGACACTGGATTAGTGCTTTTTGTTGACATCTATGTTGCAGAATGGCAGATGATGATCATAGTGGCATCAAGAGATATCAGACCCTCCTCAGCTCCAAGTTGGTGTTGCTGTTGTCAATGTAAATCTTCTCTTATTATAGGTATAATATATCTTATTATTATTATTCTTATATAATCTTCTCTTATAAAACATTAACATATACAGTGCATTCTGCATATATTAAATTCACATTAAAGTGATTGCTTAACTAATGATTACAGTACTTGAATGATGATTTTTTTTTTGTGTTATAAATTTTTAAGTTTTTTCATCACACACATGTGTATATAATTACAGATTTCTATATGACCGATTGTCAGTTGACTTGCCAGACATGCTTCTAGAATAAAGAAATAATGAAGGGTTATCTACTATACAGTAGGTTATTGTATCAAGGATGGGACTGAAAATAAATTCCATTTTGCTGTTAACAAGCCATTAACTTGCTCAAAGGGATTTTAACAAGCATTAATAAATCTAAACAATTCTCTTAAGAGAAGAGATCTTTTAGGCAATGTCTCCACCTTTAGACACTTTCTGAAACGTTAAAGTTTCTTTCCCAATACTTGATACAAGTCTTGGTCACTCTGTACGTGCAAGTTACTTGGTTGTTTTATGAAGTTAAGTTTCTTTTAAGCCATACTGTAATGTTTTGGGAGCTTTTAGAAATGTAACTACAAGAAAAGATGGGTTTTACAACAACTGCAACAGGATGTTGAGAAAAGATTACTGTACAAGTAAATAACTTAATGGCCTCTTAACATGTTTACTTACATGAACTGGCTTATGAACATTCACATGAGGAAGTAAAGGTGTTTTTACTTTACCAAGGAGGTTTGTAAAAAATTGAAGCACCTGTTGCTTCATTCCTGGTGGGCACTTCAGAAAAGAAAGTCAAAAAATGTAAGGAGTCTAATGTTAAAATAACATAGTGGTAAAATGACATGAAACCAGTTGAAAACGTAAAGGAGCTAAGACTAAAGAGAACAAAACTTAATCTCAAGAGGAATATCAAAGCCCAGCAAAATATCTTTATGAAAGACCTTGAGTCGGACACAGAAGTAAAATCATAATATTTAATAAAGTTCTGACGTTTTGTTGTTATCATCATAACATTTTCAGAGAATAATTAGCATAACAGCCTAAAGCCTAATTGTGATGATAACAACGAAACATTAGAACTTTATTTGATGGCTTTTGTAAAGATATTTTGCAGGGCTTTGATATTCATCTTGAGATTACGTTTTCCACCTGGTCAATCCATAGCTGATGTTTTAAAGAACAAAACTTCTACAGTGTATTTAAATAATTATGATGTAAACCAAAATGATCTTGAAAAAATGAAATAATTATCACTTACATCAGCTTTGCCAAGAGTATAAAGGGTTTCTAAGATTTTATGTTGAAGCAAGTACTCCAGACATGGACCCTGTGAAAAAATGCATAGAAAGTACTGTACTGGTATCATACATGTGTCTGGGTCACGTGTGTCAGCATTTGGTTAACTGTCAAATTACCTTTACAATAACCAGTGCTGGTATAAAGTTTGAATAGTTTATCTAGTAGACAGTTAAGTCCTTTCAAGTGAACAGTGCTATCCATGCTGAGAATGACCAAATATAAATTTTATTCACCATAATAGAACATTTTCCCCCTTACTGTATACTGCAGTGCTATTTGGAGGATAAAATTCATATTGGGTTGATGTAAGCACAAATAATGCTGGTTACCGTAGTTGCTATCAAGTTGTTGTCCAATAAAAAACACCTTTTACCAGCTGTTGTTGTGCATATTCAATGACAACCACTTTTTGGAGCACAGTATATATATATATATATATATACAGTATCTTTCTCTAAAAGAACAAAGTAAACTATATGCTGACAAGATTTATAGATTGTTCTTTTAGCTACAAAGTGAAGTTAGATTAAGCACTGTATCTTGTAGTGTATCATTCCATCATGTTTCTATGTTTCCACCTAACAGCAGATTAACCTACATGTAAACCAAAATAAGCAACGTACAGCTGTAGTTCCTCCTGCATCTTCATCCTCAGCTCTCAAAATCTCCAACATGTGCTCCAAGCTATACGGAATATTGGTCGACTGGACTGGCAATTTCTCATCTACACACAAAACAATAACCACGTCAAGATATTTCCAAGTGTTAAAAGGCTCAACACATTAAACTGAATGATTTAGAATAATAGTTTCCAAGGCGATCGATTTTAAACCATTACCTGTAGAATCGATAAAATAGTTGGTCACTGTCTTCCAGTGGAACACGAAGTTTTCGTGTGATGGCAGCTCGGGAGCCAACTATGAAAAATAAAAAGAAACAAACAAAGGATTGATTCATATTTAAACAAACTACTGGTGAATAAGGTCTGATAGCTGATGAGGATCAAAGCTTTTCATGGTACATACGGCATCCACGGCATTCTTAATGACAGCTTGTAGCTTGTGAAACATCGCTTTATCTGTCAGAAAATTATTTTAAATCTTTTAAAAAAATGAAAATGGTCCATTTCTCCATTCAAGAAATTTTCCCCCACTATGCCAGAGTATATCCCGTCATCATCGCCATGATTGTCTCTCTCCAGTTTCCCTTGGCCGCGGCAGGAACAATTTCGTCCAGATATTCTACCTGATGACGTATTCAATATTATTCAAGTTTCTGAAGTTGTTTGTGTGCATCCGTTTCATAGTATATATAAACAGACAGACAACAAACATTAAAAAAATATGTATTCTACACAATATATAGTTTCCATAGCCCATAGCCTTTACTAGTACAAAGACTTATTTGAATCTGCACAAATTCTGAATAGCATGAAATATGGGTGGGTTTGGTATGTCAAATAATGCACAGCAGCATTAATATGTCATAATATGTATTCAAAAAGGATGAGTGGAATTAAATTTTATGCTAATTCAGTGTTTTTAAATTTAACAAGCTCCAAACACTCTCAACGAAAGGAGGTCTGTAGCACCTCACACCTGTAGTGCTTCAACAGTACAAAATGAAAAATAATCCTGAAACAAACATCTTGAAATATCAAGATGTGAGTCAAAATCAAGACAAATGTTCAATCACTAATATTTTGGTTTAATTTCAAAACCATCATTGGATCAATTAAAATTTATTTACTTATTTACTGACAATCTTTTGGCAGGGTGATCATGTCACAGAAGTGACTTTCAGTAGAGCCCTGCATAAATAATAATAATGATAATGATAGTGATAATGATAATATTTGAATTTTGAGTTTGCAGTTTGATACTATTAATGTCTTAGGAAATTCTTGCTGATCAAACTGTGGAGTGCCATGAATTCTTCGAGCTCCAGTCCAGCACTTGAAGGTTGCAGTTTTTTATTGCTAAACTGCATGTTCCCTACCCCTGCGCATTTAGAAAAAGGCAATTTCTCCCTGGGGACAACATTCACAGACAACTGCATGTAATTTCTGAAATAAAGTTTATTTCCTGTTCTTGAAATATGACATCAAGCTTTTAAGAAAACAAAGAAGGCAAAGAAAATGAAAAACAAAGTTTTACTTGTCAAGGAGAAGGGCCATTCAAAAAATTCGACATACTACACTTGGCATTAATGATTCGACGCCATTTTTCAGTGAAACCGCTTTGGCGGGCCCGGTGTTCGAAGGACGATCAGGTTAATCCAGCATTAGTGAAAACTTTGTGGATGAAAAACTCCTAATCCGTAAGAGGATTTTTAAACTTTCTTGTTCAGATATGATATAAATATAGAAAGCTGTTCTCCTATGGGAATTTTGGTTTTCCCCGTCCCTACCTCCCACGGGACACCTGCGGGCATAGACGGTGTATAAAATTCCTCACTCCGGGAGCGCTGGTTCATATTTGCCCGGGAGTTAACTGGATAACAGCCTTCCACGTGTTTCCGACCATCTCTGCGTTTCCGACGCTTAGAGTAAATCAAATGGCTACACGTTCAACAGTCAACACCATTGCACGTTGCGCCTCACGTTTTGGTGTGTCTTGCGCGATGTTTGTGTGATGCTGTCATACTTCCTCAACTTCGAGAATTCTTGGAGTTTCTTCGGAGGTAAACAAAGATCTGGTAAAGTGGCAAAATTACTCGGGGAGTTACTAAAATTGACGGAAGCTGTTGTGTATATTCCTTATCAATATTTAATGAAATTGATTTCACTTTTTCGTTTATATTTTCAAACATTTAATATCAATATACTGAATGGATTTATTTACAAATGCTAGGTCTCTACACTTCCTTCACAGTATTTTCAACAAGAAGGCACGTCACGTGACATAATGACTTGTTGTAACGATAACACAAAGTACTGCATGGAAGCATTCGGCCAAGAAGTGTTCAATACGTGAAGGCAAATCGCCTTTTTCGTAAACTGGCGGTGAACTTATAGGCTTTAGTGGTATGCCGTTTTTATTCTGTCACGACAGGATCATTTACCTGTACGTAGTTGTTTTGCTTTTGGTTTGCCAAGCTTGTGGTACAAGCATTCAAGCATACAGGATTTGCAAGCCTGGGCCACCCAAAGGCTATCCTGTCAAGTCCAATCTTAAAAATTGTTTGATTATTGGAGACTCAGTGAGTATTGGGTAAGTGATTCGAGGCATTTAATCCAAGAAAAATCCAAAATTTTTTTCATTCCAAATAATGCCAATAAAACTTTTGTAAAAACCTTTAATTTCTCATCGTTTGAGGGAGAATGTACTTACTTATAACATACTAACCAACCCTCCCACATCTCCCTGGAAGCTCCTGCATTTCAGGTTCCACTCCAGTATGTCTACTTCATTAAAAAAGTCTCCTGCATTCTCAGCACAATTGCCAATTTCTCCCACATTAGTGAAGAAATCTTCCACATAATCACAGAAAGAAATATCATAAGGATTAAAAAAGCTCTTGCTCAGGAAAAATTGTACGACGTCTTGTTTAGAAATAAAACGATCCATCCTTTGAATAGTCAGTGTTCATGTTTTTGGAGTGCTACATTGTCCAGCTGCAATATCTCCCACATAATTATTTCTAAATATTGGCAAGTATGTATAGTTACAGCAAGGTTGGGAAATCTTTTTCAGTGGAAACTGAAATTTAAGGGTCATGAGGAGGTCCAAAAATCCACTTCATGGGCGTAGGAAGCTAGAGGGACCATGGGTGAACAGTCCCCCCAATAGTAGAAGTGGGGTGGACCCCTCAATATTTACAACAGTCACCATTCTTTAATAGTCTACTAGACCAGAGTAGGGCAAAAATAGTCCACTATGAAGTAATTATTTGTAGTTATTGGAGCTGCAGTTAGCCAATTGAGCTCACTTTTCAGAATTTTTTGGTTAAAACTGCTCTTAAAATGCAGGAAATAACAGAAAATCCCTGTGCTACAAACATCTTCTCATGATTAACAAGAATCAGTGTTCCTAGAAATAACAGGTTCATTTTTTAATAATTTTTTTAATACAAGAATCATTGTTCCTAGAAATAACATGTTCATTTTTTTATAATTTTTTTTAATACAAGAATCATTGTTCCTAGAAATAACAGGTTCATTTTTTTACAATTTTTTTTAATACAAGAATCATTGTTCCTAGAAATAACAGGTTCATTTTTTATAATTTTTTTTAATACAAGAATCATTGTTCCTAGAAATAACATGTTCATTTTTTTATAATTTTTTTAATACAAGAATCATTGTTCCTATAAATAACAGGTTAATTTTTTTACAATTTTTTTTTAATACAAGAATCATTGTTCCTAGAAATAACAGGTTCATTTTTTAAATAATTTTTAGCTACACACCTTATGTTCAGAAGATTCTCACTGATGTGTGTCAGGTCCAGCATGCTCCATGGGATTCATCTGATGGTGGTGCTTTGGATACAAAATATGCCATGCTGTGCATTTCTCTTTTCTTGGCGACAACTGGAGGAGCAGATACTTACTATGATGCCATAGTGTTTAACTTTGGGCTGCATGATATACAGTACTGTCCTGGAAAGTATCTGGAAGAATATGTTCCATATGCCGAGTATCTGAATAACATGGGATTCATTTACAGCAGATTAACCCTAACTGGTGCAAAGCTAGGTTTTGTATCAACCACACCTGTACCTTACAATAAAACCTTGAATGACCAAGTTAAGAAGTACAACAATGGGGTCAAAATGCTCTTCAATAAAAGCAACCTAGGCTTTGCTGATTTATATGAAAAAGTTGTTGATGTCTGTGGTAAGCCACCATTTAAGAACTGCTCTATTATGAACAAGCAACCAAATGTTCACTACAAGCCAAAGGGATATTCCTACTTAGCTAAATATGTCAGCCAGCTGTTTCTTACACTTTTGAAACATTCAGGAAATTCAAGAAAGAAAGGTAGCCAAAGAATAAAAGCAAGATACTTAGCCAAAGAACAAAGCAAGAAGGTACCAAGACTGTATTCTTTTGATGTAGTGGACATCCCATTTGTTGGAAATAGAAAGTTTGTACCCCCACTGAAATATTTAAGTACACTACTTTAATCTTGAAAAATCAAGATTTGAGTCAATACTAAGATGGGAACAAATCCTTCTGTCTGACAATGACTTTGTAATAAAGTTAAAATAGTGCAGTTTAATTCATTCTCATGTTGATATTGACTTCAATTTTGAGTTTTCAAGATGACATTTTTCTGTATATGTTTTATCTCATAATCTTTTTGACACCTTTCTGTATGTCAGTGTCGTAAAACACTTACTGCACACAAAAATTGTTGCTAAAGAAGCTGTTGAGTTGCCATCTCTATCATAAAAATATAAACTCCTGAGTAGTATAATTTTGATGGTATCTTTTAGATTTATTATTATATTATTATATTATTTTTATACAAAAATGTTTTCATTGTCACTTTTCTTCCTCAGGACCAGCTAGTTCAAAGCTGAAAAACTTGCCCAAAAGAGTATTTTATAGCAAAGAATAAGAGACAAAAGTTCCATGAATTATCCAGGAATTCATCTTGCAGACCCAAAATAATTGCCCTGGAATATGAACTCAACTTGACAACAGCTTGCCCATCTGAGATGACCTGTTGCAGGAGTATTTTTTCTAAAACTGGAATTGGATGTTGTGTGATCCCAAATGCTGACACTTGCTCTGATGGTTTGCACTGCTGCCCAAATGGAATGAAATGTTCAAATAAATGTGTGAAAAAAACTGACATTTGCCATTGTAAGACACAAAATGCAAAGAAATGGAAGCACATATACCTAAACACATAATTTTAGTTAATTTTTAGTATCTGGGTTTTGGGAGCTTTTTTATAGCATTATAATAATTTCAACAGAATCATAAAATTCTCTAATTGCTTACCAACGTAAGTTTTTAAGTGGTATACCAACCCAGTGGTTATTGAACCAGTAAAAATTAATAATCATGCTTGTTATGAATTTGTCATAATTGTATCCTACTGCTGGTAAACTAAATTGGTTTTCATTTAACCTTGGATGGCCTTATTTTTCAGACAGCCTGTGAACATTTGTCAAGCTCTCCTTTTCATGAGTAAAAATCATCTATTGTTAATTGGGGTAAAATACTAGAGTTTACCCCCTAGCTGGCAACGGGTTAAACAGGTGATATGGTACTTGTCCAGGTACTCAATTGTACCTGATTTTAAGATACTGATCTAAAGATTCAAAGCACTAGTGAGAATTTTGTTTCAGATTATATCTGTAAGACATCCTTGCTAATTATGTTTATTAAATAAACATAATTTACAATGTCTTGCAGATAATATTATCTGAAACAAAATAATTCCAAGTAATTTTGTAAAATGATATAAAAGTAGAGTGCTGTGTAAGCAATTTTCAATAACTTGTAGAAAACCAAAAGGATTGGGAAACTGCTGGAACTTAGATCTAGAAAAAGTTACCTTTTCAAGTGAAGGACCTTCCCTTGCACCATAAGTTTTTCTATAACTAAGTTTGGGCAGTTATCCAACCCTTTTGGTTTTCTAATTTTGTACAAGTAACTTTCATGTTACTACAACTGATTCTACCAAATGAGATGTGAGTTTGAAAAAACTAATTCTATTTACTGAGACTTCAACAACTAAGCTTCCACTCAGTCATATCTCATAATTTTGTTTTTTTAATAATTGTTGTGCATTGTATCATAGTTTTTCAAGAGAAGATTGCTCAGATGCTGAAGAGTCTTCTTGAGTTTCCTGCTCGTGGTTTATTAAAAGTTCCTCGATTTCATCTTCAGAAAAACCAAGCTTTACATGCAGGACATCCTTGAACTTTAAAACTATATTTCTTAAATGGTTATTCTCTCTGTTAGAGTCTTCTAAAGCTTGTGTTAGTGAAAGGACCTGCATTTGTAAGTCTTCTATGCAAGTACTGATACTCTGTTCTCCAATGTGGTTATCACTAGAAATAGCATCCTTATTTTGAACCAATACCCCGTGTCTCGAGTTTAATGAAGAACTAAGGCTTAAGTTACTTTTTTCTGGAGTTACCACCATATTTTTTTGTTCTTTATCTTTGGAACCCTGGCTACCATCCGTGGTATCTTCACAACATGCACTAATTTGTGCATTCTGCTTTTCTTTGCACAGTCTTTGAAATTTAATTTTCAGTATTTTCTGCTTTCGCAAATGATCTTGGTGTTGCAGTTGCATTGAAACCAGAGCCTAATCCAAAAGAAAAAAAGAAGACTTCACATTACATGAAAGCAAAACAACTTAAGTGTTCAAATATTTACCATAAAAACAATTGTATATTAAGTAATTTACACTTTTAAGCTTAGGATTTAACTAAAATAACCCAACATTTAGTATTTTTCTGTGTTACATGCCAAACAGAAAAGAAAGAAGCTTGATGCAGTCTTCACTGTACATCATTGTTAACTTAAATAGACCCTTTTAATTAATATAATTGGCACTGTAGTGATGTTACAACAGTAAAACCAACATTTCATTTGTAAGAGCAATTGTTGAATGTTCTTTGAACTTGTCTGAAATCTCTTTTAACTCCTTCACTGCCAGATCTCTGTCTCTGACAAGTAAAATTGTCTGGTATTAGCCAGAGTAAAATAATCTGGTGTTAGCAAGAGTAAAATAACAAAAGTCCCCCATGGCAATGAAGGAGTTAAGTTTACTGTATGACTTCTTGATCATGGATAGATTGCAATAGAAAGGCAACCAATCCAGCTTCCCTCTTAGATCACTGACAGAGAACAAATCTAGGATGTTCTCAACATATATTTTTCTGAGCTCAAAATACATAATAGTAGTACTGTGTTATATGAGTACTGTATTAATCAAGATGTTGAAAAATCTTTAGTGTCTGGTTGCACACTTTGTTGAGCAACCTTTGTGTCTGTAAATTATCCATTACAACAATATAAAACAAACTAGGTAGGTAGTTTTTGATTTGAAACAACTGAAAACACTCAAGGGAGTGATATCCTGGAAATAATTTGGGGGATAATAAAGGTTAAATTTTACCATACATCAAAGCCTGGATGCACATCTTAAATTTATG
>JBAHVQ010000251.1:213579-225141 GCA_036872915.1 Nanipora kamurai | reverse complement strand
CCTTGTATAGACCTTTAAATTTTGAGGTAAGTAATTTAAATTTTTCCATTTTTTGGTACGTTTCCTCCCTCATTCTTTGGTGTTTAGTTGTATTTTTTGATGATATAAGTAACATAGCTTGAAATGACGAAGCTTAAAGGCGTTAAAACGTATGCTGATAGCTCCGACGCTCATGTTTTGACAAACTTAGTTACGAAAGCAAATTTCGTTTTTAGTGTGATTTTGTCTCTCGGCTAACGCCCGTGAACGCCAGTGGTATAATTCCAAGAATGCTTGAGTGTTTAAGAGAAACTGTTTGGTCTTGTTATACATTCAGCGATAAATTTATTACCGAATCGCGTTTTATGGAAATTCTCTGGCCACATGTCAGCCACTTGTGCCACTGCTACCGACGGATCGAGGAAAGGGCCAATGCCCACCAAATGCGAAAAATACAGCGTTAAACCATTAAAAACGGGGGCTTCTGGCATGTGGAATTTTAGGGGCTCAGAAACGTATGGATATGATATGGCTGACTACATGATTCACTCAGCTCTGACAGCTGTCAATGCCCAATGAACTGTACCGTATACAGCATGAGTAAAATATATTTTTGAGTAGTGAGGGAAGCAGGGCCCAATGGCAATTAGGTGGCCAGATCAGATCCAAGGCAAATGACTGCCAAAGGAGGACCAGGGAATGAGAAGGATTCTGGATCTTTGTAATCCTTTTTGCCTCATACATACAGGCTTGTGCATATGCTGGGCTTGTTCTATGTCCAGGGTTCTTGACATGCTTGATTTTCAATGAAGTTATCCTGGCTATCTCAGTCACAGCTGTCCTGCTAAGACAAGTCTGGTGAGCTACTGAGGTAGTGTGAAGTTGCTGTTAAGACACCAAGACAATGTAAATTTCCTGAAACTTCATGAGTATGGTCTGGAAAAAGCAGATTGCATCTTCTATTATTTCTTAAGCTGATACCTGGAGACTTTTCAGTCAGGAACTATATAAGGGAGACAGGTACTTGAAGTAGGGGGGGAAGGGGGCACTTATAAAGGATCTAAATAAGTAATATATTCCATTGTTATACATAGAGAGAAACTGGGTGCTATGGTAATGATGGCAGGCATTTATCCCATACCATTGCTAAGTAAGAGTTAATCAATGTAGGCAAGTGCGATAAAGAATTTAACATTGCAAGTGAAGGTTAATGGCCCCAAGGGGCATAGGCCCTAAATGGAGATTCAGGGTATGCAAGTGATGTTAAATCCTTTATCACACAAGTGAAGATTGATTAACCATTGTACCTCAGGACTCACCCACAGTTAAAAGGAGAAATGTTATTTGTTAGAAATTAAGAAATACACTCAGCAAGGAATAAGCAGTGTGATAAGTGTTTATCACACTCTTTTCAAAGGAAAGCAGTGTGATAAGTGGTTCACACTCTTGAAAGGTTATCTCACTTCTGAATACTAATGAGTTGGATGAAAGATTTAGCACATCTGTTGAAACAATGATACATGGCCATGTTATGAAATCCCTTTTCCACTGTTAATTTTTGGCATTCTCATTTTGGATGTTTCCATGAGACTATGTGTAGAAGTTTACCCAGTTACATTTATACATCCTTAACCTACTTTTTCAAACTTGAATGACTTCAACAACAAGGCATATCCCATTTCGGAGGCTTATAATTGTGTTGATAGGATATACCAGGTACTCAGAGATTGAGATTTAAATTCCTGCTATCAATGGTCAGTCATTTTGTTATGAGCTACACAAAGAAATATTCATAAACCAAACATTCATGTTGAATGATATAAGAACTTGGTACTAAAATAGTTGGTATTAACTTCCAACCCTAAAATTGAATACTGGTGCTTAGTGGTTTTTATCTGTAAAGCTAATTCCTAATTTTATAATTTTTAAGTTTTGAACGACACTTAACAACAGTCCAGTGTTGAAATTTACCATTGTGAATACATACACACTTTTCAGGGCAATATTTAAGTTTGTTACCACGACTACCTTGTAATCTACTTGAGAATTTTTACAGTACAATATAATTATAGTGACAAGACACAAGTCAATATAATAAAATATAACTTTAATAACAAGAACAAACATTGCTGGTTTTATGTTAGAGTATGGTTTGTATTAATGTCACATTGATATCCAATCTGGAAGGATAATATCAGAAATATTATATTAAACAGTCTCATATTGTTTGTGTACTTGTTATTTGTCCAACAGTACCTCTTGAAAACAACAACTTGAAACATCTGGACAGGAAAGTGTAAACCTTGATAATTTTTTTGTATACATTTTATTTGTATGCATTTGCATCAGTATGTTACAGTAAATACAACTTGGTCAATTTCATCATTTTGCTTCATTTTTTAATTTAGTATTGGGAAAAGAAGTTGAAAGTTAAAATGCAAAAATGTTTATGTGTAACTGATAAAGATGACATGCAAAATAGCTTCTATTTTTGCTTGCAATGAATTTGCATTGCTGTATAAGGAGCAACAACTTTTGTTGTTATATGCCTAAGAAATAGAAGTCATCAAATAGTCTGTTAATATCTTTAGTAAATGATTTTGTTGCAACAGATCTGCAAGCTTTGAGTTCTCAACAGTGTGTCATATATTTTTTTTGTGCATCAAACAAATGAAAATTCAGATTTCCAAGGAAATTTGAATACGAGATTTATTTTGCTGTTTGCATCCAAGAATTGAATCCCAAGTGTGAAATCTTAACTTTCACTCTTTCTTTTTCCTCATCTAAACCACTGACTCTGCATTGTCCTTGCAAGTATTTGCATTGATTTCAATAGTTTGATGTACAAGTAAATATTGACAACTGAAGAATTTGTAACATTGATTCAGACAATTCCTTGAAAAGGTTTGTCATAATTTTGCTCAGTACAGCATGCTATAATTATTCAAATTGTACATTCTTATTCAAATTACACTGCAAATCTGAATCTAGAAATTGTCTGCATTAATATGCTTAAAAATTTGCTTGCATGTCACCCCAGTGTAACAAGGTTAAAAGTTAAAATAAAACCATTTCTAATTGTGCATCTATTTCCTAGGGTTTTGTTTGATAAATTTCACTAATAATCTTGACACTACTGTACTGTAATTGAAGAAATAAATTTAGCTTTTAACCCTTTAAACTGCATGGAGCTACTATTGTGAACTATAATTATTTCAGTGATTTCATGTTGTGTTTCCAGGCTGTGATTTTTTTTTTTTCATTTCGCTCTGGAAGTTTTAAATATTTTTTGTATTAGCAATAAACATACGTTGTTAATAAGTAGTGTATATCAGAATTATTAAACAGCTATTCAGTATTTGATTACTAACAAAGTCAATTTAATACAATTTAGGATAAATTTATCTACTGTGTAACCCTTTGCAAAATATCTTAAGGGACATATACTTGTATGGAAGGACAAAGAGAGATCTTTCCATCATACCATGGCAAGTGCACATATAGTATAGCAAGTTCAATGCATGGAAAATGAATTTTTTCAAGCACTGTGCCAAGAAAATTCAAATGTGACAAATTTACAGACTGTCAACATGCTTTTGATCTTGCAAATTGGAATTCATTGTGTAGCAAAATTATTGCTGAACACTGGTCTCATGTTGGAGGAATGATTTTGTGAGTCATATTGAGTTTCAACCTCAACAACCATGAATGGAAATTGCCTCTCATCCTTGATAGAGTTTTTTTAATTTACTTGTTATAATTATATCATCATCTTTCTTGCATCTTACTAGTTATCCACTTCATGTGTGTGGCAACATTTGTAAATACACTATACTTTCCCAGCTCACCACATGTTGGGTTACCCCAGCTTACAATACCTCCCAACACCCACCTAGGCTTGTGTCCTTTTTTGTCGAGAAAGAGGAAACCTCCACCACTGTCCCTCTTGCAAGTGTCACGCCGCCTATGTTTGTAGCCAGCACAGAGCATATTTTTGGTGACTGTCCAGCCTTTTCCACTGTATGACTGTTCACAGGCTCTGTGGCTCACCACTGGAAGTGGAATTTGTCTTAAGTAATTTGGGTTCTTTTCAGATCCCCATCCAACCATAACACCCATTGTCCCTTCTCTTAAGAGCTGCTTTCTCCGTTTGCTTTTAGGCAGACACACTGGGTGCACACTTGATGTAATCTTTACTTTTCGTTCAAGTTTCAAAACAGCAATGTCTGAGTCATATACTTTCCAATCAAAGCTTTTATGGTAGTGCACTTCTGAAACTGGGATGACTTGCACTTCTGGGTTACTGGAGTGCTTCTGTGTCAAATCATTGGTACCCAAATACACCCTTATCCCTTGATGCTTTGTTTTTGTTCTTCGTTTTAGAATGCAGTGTGCAGCTGTGACAATCCACTGATCACCCACAAGGGATCCACCACAAACAACTCCACGTAGGTTTACCTCGATAGCAGCCTGCCAAGGCCATGAGTCTTTCATTTTCATGATACTGCCATCTGTTTTTAGTCGTTTTGCAGGTGAGGCATTTTTTCCAGTTTCTCCACAGTCTGGCACGCACTCGGCCTCCTGGCCTGACCATTCACCAGAGTTCATGCAGTGCCGAACCGTGCTCAGTCCACGGTTACGAAAGAACTTATTGCACTTGTACTCTAAATACTTGAAGTCATCACGTTGTTTCCTTATCACATACCTTCCATTCTTTGGTATCTCAGGTGGGAGGCAATCCTTTGGTGATGGCAACTTAATCTCAGTTGGTGTGACCTTTGTGGGCAATGACTCGTCCGATAGCACTAAGCATCTGGACAAATCACATGCAGTTACTTCGAACCTGTCTCCCACACATTCAAGCCCATTATATTGTGGTGTAGGGTTGTTGCATGTGCGATTTCTTTGTTGTATACCACCTTTGCAGGGTGTACTGCATTCACCCCAACTTGACCAAGCACTCCAATAACCATGGATGGGGCAAGGTAGAGTGTTGCACTGTTCTTTACTTTCATAAGGGCCAAAACATTCCTGTCCAATAACCCTTGTAAGGCAATATCGTGTTCGTCTTCTTGTACCTTTTCCACAAGTTTTTGAGCATGCAGACCAGTTACTCCAGGCTGACCACACAGGTTTGTGGCTACAAGAGGAAGGGTGGCAAGATTCCCTTTGAAGTTCATAGGTTTGGTTATTTTTGCACGTGTAGCCTGTGAGACCATGGCTGCCCACACAAAGTCGTGTTCGAAACCTTTGTCCAATTTTGCAGTTTCCAAAACATTCACTCCATGCTGACCATTTCCCCCAGGAACCTTGGGTGCTGCATTGATGCATTTCACATTCACGGAAAGCCTTGTAATTGCCAAGACACATACCAATACCAGAGATTGGATCCACCTTGGGGCAAGTCCGTGACCTCACTTGGACCCCTTTACCACATTTTACTGAACAATTGCTCCACTCAGACCAGGGGCTAAACTCACTGTGGTCCCTTTCCTCACAGATACTTGTAACACAGTGAGTTACTTCAACATTAAGTCCTTTGCAAGATGCTCCTCCATGTCGTGGTGCTGGACTAGAGCAGTTCCTTTGCCTCATCTTGAAACCCAGGCCACAGGTTTCACTGCAGCTGCTCCATGACTGCCACGGCGACCATCCGCCATGCACTGGGCAGTCTCCCAAGCTGCAGTGACGTTCCTCTGTTCCATTTCCAGGGCACTCTTTCATTGTTCCAGACATTACAATGCAGTCACGCTTCCTGGTCTGAATGCCCTCAGAACAGCTCTTGCTGCAAATCGACCACTCACTCCAAGAAGCCCACTCGACGCACTCTCTTACCTTACACCGCCTTATGTCAATTTCAGGTCCAGAACAAAGACGGTCTCTTTGTGAACTCGAGCATTTGCGCGTCCTTTTTTGGCTGCCTTCTCCACAGACTGCATCGCACATCGACCAAGATGACCACTCTGAATAGCTCGGGCATTCTCTCCGGACACACGCTCGTACTTCGGACTCAAGTTGGCTCTGACATGGCGAACGTTTGCACTTCGTTCGGCGGCTTCTCGCCTGATATCCGACTGAACAAGAGACACTGCACGGTGACCAACTGCTCCATTCGCTCCAGTCCGGTTCACAGCTTTGCGTGTTACATTCACGCCAGTTCGTTGTAAACCCTTTACATTTTCTACTGCCGAGATTCCCAATGCAATCTCGAGTACGACTTTGCCTTCCGATACCACATGGCTTCGAACAATTTGACCAAGGCGACCATTGCGTCCATTGTTCTCTCTTGCAACCGAATTCCTCGTCCTTCAGGGTAACCAAAGCTTTACCTTGAACCCTAGACGGCCCGTGGCAAGTTATCCGACGGCTGTGGAAAACATGCACCGTCTTCTTATTCCGCAGAATCCAGTGTTTCAGCCATTTCAAACCACATGTGCATTGAAACGGATTGTTGTAAAGTGACAACAAGCGTAGTGATTTCATATCTCGAAACAACCCTCGCGGTAGGGTGCTTATGTTGTTGTCGTTTAACTTGAGCTGTTTCAAAACAGCCATTTGGTTGAAGGAACCGTTGTGGACTTGACGAATGGCATTGTGGTTTAGCGTTAGTGTCACGAGAGAGGTGTAGTTCCGCAACGTCGCTGAAGTAATGGTCGTGAGTTTGTTGTTATTTATTCTCAGATTTCTAAACTCTTTACGGAAACCCAACACTCGTTCGGGAAAGCTGTGTAATTTGTTGCTGTGTAAGAACAGCCGTCTGAGTGACGTCAGTCCTTCGAAGAAATCTTTAGGAAGATTCTCTATCACGTTGCCATCGAGGTAAAGGTATCGTAACGAAGACAGACCTTTAAATAGTCCCGATGGTAAAATACTTAATCGGTTGTTTGCCAAGTTAAGAGACTCTAAACTCGTTAAGCCCCAAAACACGTTCCTTGGTAAGCTGTGAAGTTCGTTCGAAGGTAGATTCAGGTAGCGCAGTTGTCGCAAATTTGAAAATGCTCCGACGGGAATGGTTGAAATACGGTTTCCACCGAGAGAGATATACTCTGAGTCGGCAGGAAATTTGGCTGGCACTGCCGTCAAGTCTTGTTTGTTTCGTATGTCGCAGTAGACCTTTCGCAAGGAGCCCTCGAGTCGACAAACACACGGCTTTGGGCACTGTGCTGGATTCCATGCTGCTTCTGAGCTTCGCGATGTGCATACAATGATAACCAGAATGAGAGCCCACACGACGAGAGAGTGACACGAACGAAACATTTCCGGAAACACTATACTTCGCCAATCTGTCGACACAAACTTCTGAACGTAATTGTTTTGACAAGGAGTTTATAAAACAATTGGTGCTTAGGTCAGCAGGTTCCTCTGCCCGCCAATCACTTCGGGTAGAACTGGTGCTACCAACGGGACTCAGAAATGACTTCCGTCGCCTCTAAAACCACTACGAAAATAGTTCTTCGTTAAACCTCTCCGCTTCATCCACGTTGGCACTGAGGGAAAGAGAAAATTAGAGAAGGAATTGAGAACTGAATGTATACCTAATTAGGGTCGAGAAAAGTCTTGGATAGCGGGCAGTGGGCCCTTTCAAGTTTAGCTTGTTCGAGAACACATTATATGGGTAAAAAGTGCAATCACATTGTTCTCATAAGTATCTATATTCAGCAGGTTCAGGTGGCGGAAAAGCTGTTAGATTCGTGTAAGTGCTGTCACTCCCCCACCCCACCCCTTTTTTCGATTGCCAGTTTGTGCTAAAGCAATAAATGGTCGTGAAGCTCTAAATTTAAACATTTAATTTTGAAGCTTCTCTTGAAAATAAACCCTTCATATCAACACTTACCACTGTTGCTGTATTTGCCATGACTACATAACAGTGGTTCGTCGTAGCGATAAATTTCGCATCCGTTTCTCTACACACTCGTAAAATGACAGCTGCTGTGGCAAAAAAATTAAGTGTTCTGGATGGTGCAGCTTTCTACTTTTACGTGGTCGTTTCGGAAAATTTCATAGACGTGTTATGCCCAATATTAACTCTTCCCCCATAATTAATCCTGAATCGCCCCCATTCCAATTTAGTAAAAAGGGCTATTTCGAAAAGTAGCAGCTACGTGTCTTTCACGTCATTACCCCTCTCCTAGCTTCCCATGTCCTAATTTTGCCAAGTGAATTTAAATAGGATAATTCAAATTATAATCACGGCACTGTTTTTCTTAATTTGAAATTCTTATTGTAATTGAAATTTTGATACCCTCTTTGAGAAAATCTCAACGTCAAGTTTAGTGCTACGTCCTTTGTGCTGTGAAACAACACTAAACTGCTTCCTTCGAAACTACCTGAACTACAACAGTGGATTCTGTTCGGCATATTACAACATCGACCCCCAAGTTTTAGGAGAACGATAATTGATCTTGCATGATGCAATTACTGGCTGTATCGAGACAATAACAAAGAGGGGTTTTGTGTGATATTTATAAACCCAACAAATCTTCTGATACTCCTATTACCAAGAACTTGATCGAAGCAGGAAGTAATTGACAAAAGAAAGAAGTGACAGGAGAATCCGAAAATGCTGGCATTGCAACAGTCACGAGGCTTGCATGACAGGGCCAATTTAGTGACTCGTCCCCTCGAATGCAGGAATTCGCAACCTGATACCAATTAGCTGTATACTATTTTTTTTTCATACCTGTAAAGCTTGCCCTCGTGGCGGTGCTTAACTAGGCGATCGGCGAAAATGTTTTACCTAACAAACGTTGCACAAGAAATTATTGCTATTAACCTAATATATTTTAGTGATTTTTGCTCGAAGTTAGGTGCGGTAACATGCTAGGTTAAAAACCTTTCTTTAATTCAAAAAAATTTTCCGTTCGACACGGCCTGGAGACCTTGCAGGAAAAGGCTTAATTTTGAACACAGCAGTTAACGTTAGCAGTAAGTTTTCTACTCTAGAGAACTCACGCTGTTCAAAAAGTAATGATTTCTCCCTCAGCTTGAAATGTTTCAAGGCTGTGTATCAGCATAAGCAATGTACGGTTTAAGGCAAGTGCCTAGATATCGTTTTGAAGTATCCCTTGTTATTAATCTTTTCAAATAAACCTGTCATTTCTTGAATAGATCTCTTTGTATGTTTGTTTTGCGGTTTGCCTTTTAACATGTTTTCACACAATTTGAAGACAAAACACCGGAAATTCTTGCGTTAGATTGTGTTTTCGTTTTTTTATGTTGTCAAATTGAAACACCCTTCAGGTCACTTGTCTCCTTGCTAAAATAATCACAACTAGTTTTAATTGACATGTGGACATCGACAAATCCGTGACCGACTCCGGTCATTTTAAAACATTTCACAACATTGGAAACCTTAAAGAACTGTTAAACTTATCAAATGAGAATGCTTCTTTCATTCCCTAGGTTGTTGTTCCATGCTGCTTATTATCAGTGGTTTATCTCAGAAAACGTTATTAGTTAGATTAAGTGACAGAAGTATCAAATACGGTTAAGATTATGAAAGAAAGATTATGAAAGAGTGTCTTTAGTAATCTTATTCTTACGTTTTCAATAACTTATCTTCACAAACTGTTTCATCTTATCTTTCTCGATCCTCTCCGTTTGTAGTTTGCCTGTTGGGAACTGTCGGTCTCGCTGAAGCTCGCTTTGAGTCCATTTGCATTACACTATACGTCTTGTCGTTTTAATTTGGAGGATAGCCAAGAGAACGTCACACAATAGCGTAATTGCAAGAGGTCATCAACCGACCGCAAAGTCCATGCATAATAATGGCAACCACGCACACTTAGGTAAGTTTTTGTAACTCATTCTACGGTCCCTCTACACGAGGCCGGGTTAGCTCTCAACCCGGGTCAGCTTGCCAGCATCCGTATTGAATAAGTTTATTTTCTCATGCAGACGCGACTGATTTCGTGTTGACTAATTGTTTATAAATGTTAAGCTGGTGAATTTTAAGACTGTAAAAATAGCAAAACTGGGATTTTCTAGGGGTGTTTAGACACGAGTTAAATTTCAATTTTTTTCTTCATTTGGATCGCGCTCTAGAACAGACATTGCACAAGCATTCTTCCACCCCTTCAGATTTATGACTCTCTTTGGTTAGCTCACTATTGACCAATCCAGAAACTTTGGGTAGCCTGAGCACGACTGCTCTTTCGCAAGGGTTTCTGGGGTAATTTGGGTGAACGCGGGAAATTTATGATGGCAACTTCAGCGCGAAAATACTAGTGAAGCTCGAGAAAAGTTTATCTAGAAGATGATATGCAGGGAGTAAGGCATCCACGCATCAGTTTGGAAGAGTGTACTGTTCTCCAGCTAAGAAGAGAGGGCTGTTATGAAGAGGGGCAAAACCAGCGGCAGAAAATCGGGACTTATCGAGAGGCTAGTTTCATACGAAGACATTTTAAATGCTGGAAACAATCAGCTTCACTCAAAATACGACGCCAACTTTGTCCACCCAAAATATCCCAGAATGCTTGCCACGTTAAGCCTGGACCCAGTTATCTCCTCGAAGTTTCTGGAGTGGTCAATTGTTAAAGTCTTAGGAAATTTTTGCTGATCAAACTGTGGAACGCCATGGACTCAGAAAAACTCTGAGCTCCAGACGGGACTCGAACCCGCAACCTTCTGAATGCTAGCCAGGCGCTCTAAACATTGAGCCACTACAGCTCAGACGGCAGAGCAAGGTTACTTTCGATTTTTAAATCTGGGAGTATTAGTATTTAATAGTATCAAACTGCAACTTAAAATTCAAAATTGACATCTAACTGAAGAATGCCGACACCTAATGGCTTGCAGTCCAGCAAGTCTTTGCCGACTGGCTCGTCCCAGGTTTAAATACCCAAAGTAACCTTGCTTTGCCGTCTGAGTTCTAGTGGCTCAATGGGGAGAGCGTCTGGCTAGCATTAAGAAGGTTGTGGTTTCGAGTCCCGTCTGGAACTCAGAGTTTTTCTGAGTCCATGGCGTTCCATAGTTTGATCAGCAAAAATAAGACTTTAATAGTATCAAAGTGCAACTCAAAATTCAAAATGATCAATTGTTGTTATCGGT
This sequence comes from Nanipora kamurai, assembly GCA_036872915.1. Taxonomy (NCBI): domain Eukaryota; kingdom Metazoa; phylum Cnidaria; class Anthozoa; order Scleralcyonacea; family Helioporidae; genus Nanipora; species Nanipora kamurai. The sequence goes on along the minus strand of JBAHVQ010000251.1, from coordinate 214,113 downwards.
TTTATATCAATTTCTGAGTTACGTGTTGTTAGTTTGCTTATGAGAACTTTAAGATGACGTTACGGCTAATTGGTAGCAAAGAAAGCATGCAAAAAATTGGTCCCCAGAGAAATTCTTGCGCCACCATTACAGACTTTATGAGGCCGGGGTAGCTGCAGAACCTCAGGAAAGCCTAGCCTAAATTAATGGCACACGCTGCGTGGATATCTCCTTGTGTTCCGCCCTATTTGTTGTATGAACCTTGTAAATTTGTCATCACTTCAATATGTGTGTATATATGGGGATATGTATATGTACATATATAGTAATAACGATGTTTTATATCGACAGTGTGTTCGTTGTGAACACACTTCAGTTACTGTACATATATATATATATTTTATACATATATATATATATATATATATGTTTATATATATAAACACTAAAGTGTAAAAGAAGAACGCGAACTCCAGATAGATCAAAAAAGATATTTATTAAAATACAAACGTTTCGCCCGTTCGGGCTTCCTCAGTGTACTAAAATTTGCACGTT
>JBAHVQ010000251.1:200884-213479 GCA_036872915.1 Nanipora kamurai | reverse complement strand
TCAGCACTACACTGATGAGGCCCAAAAGGCCGAAACGGTTCCGTCTGTAGTTATATATATATATATATATATATATCGTAAACGATGTGAAACTCAGAGCAGCGACGAGAAGACTCTTTAATATCTGACTGTAATTTAGCTCTGTCAAATGGTATTGAGCGCTCTATTGGTTTTTCGCAAGCACCGATTTAGATATATATATATATGTACGTATATATGTGTATGTATTTTTAACAATCATACTATGAGCTTGAGCTCGATTCATAGATGGCTATGAATTTATATACGACAGCTCCAAATGATATAATTGTGTTATTATATCGACAACCACCATAATTCAAGTGAAATTCCCCGTTTTCTTGATTAACCACTTTAACAAAACCGTCCGCCATTTTGTTTTTTTTTCCCATCACTAATAATATATGGGCTGATCGCTTACTAGTAACAGAATCAATCAGATTACAGGCTAGCTCATATGGTTGTTGTCTGTATAATGAATATGTATATCCAATAGAAATGGTTGAAGATTTAGCGTTGCCCTTGACAGTAGAAGGATCTACCAGGATTCTTAGCCTGCACTTCAATGTAAACAAATCGATTAAAGCTGCAGTAAAGGGAAGCAACTTCTTACTGTCCAATTTTCTGTGTTCAAAAATCCTTTGGCCCTTCAACTTTCTTCAGTTTAAAAATATATAAAGTTTAAAGCTATATATAAAGATATATGTATATATATACCTCCCTATGCAAACATTCAAACAGTTAACTCTTTCTTTTCAAAAAAGACACAGAAGCCTGTATCCGTGCGGTGATATATCAATAATTTCGAGTTAACAAAAGTATCACCATTTACTACTACGTCAAATTTTTAAACTGTAGTCATAATCCGCTGTCTTTAAGCCTGTAAGGTCTCTAATATTTCGGCAGGATTGGTGCCAGGAGGGAGCTTTGCTTTCCCTCGTTGGAGAATAAGCCATGGGAAACAATCCCGTGAAAAAGATCTTACTTCACCTGTTCTCTGGAGAAGGATCTTCGTCAAATCTATTGCTACAATGCCCAAACTTCCTCTCTTATAAAAGTAAAATTTTAAGATTTTCTAACGGCCTCGCAAACGTTAGCCCCCCTTTTCGGCGGCGTGAATCGGTAAATCTCTGGCGTCGTCCCTGTATTCCACGTCTTCCTGTTCTTGTAGATTGAGTGTTTTTTTCTACGCCAGTTTTAATTGTCTCCATCGCATCTTGAGTTAACGCTAAAGATTTAAGCCCTCTTACCCCGAGGAATCTTTAAGAATTGTCAGTTTTGACGAACTGGTGGCTGACCTATCGAATCTTAGCGCCTCAGTAGGGTCACCCCAATTCATTCTCAATTTAACTAGCTCATAGAATGGCCAAATGATTTTACTCTGTCGGTTTAATACCAAGGGTACTACAGCGCTAAATTTCATTAGTTTTCACTAGTTTCCTTTCCATATGGGTACGTATTGGTGCAGTTTATTTCACTTTTCACTTACTTTTTATTCCTCACACAATGCCCATTCAAATCAACCTTGTCTCTTAATGATTCACTCTGCCATTGGAAACTGGCTCACGTAATTTTACATTTCCACTGTTGATGCTGTTAAACACTTGCTCCGGCAGTCTGCCTGTCAGTGATTGAAGAATTCACATTGCGCTGGCAACCTGGGTCGTAACAACTGTGTCGTTAACTTTCCTTCCACTCTCCCTCTATATTGGCGCCAAGACCACTTGCATTCGACTTCTTTCTCTGGCGGTTCGGGAGCCAATATTTCGCCCTTGACACTTTAGTACTTAACATTGGCGCTCTGACGGCCAAAGCAGCAATATTTCCCTTAATTGTCAGTAATGTAAACGGAGTGCTGCGTAGACAGTTTTTTTTTCAAATAGAAACGGATAAAGGGTCGTTGACTGCCAAAAAACATATTAACACGTAACTGACGTTTCGAGCGAAGGTCCTTCGTCGGAGTGAAACGTACAGTGAAATTGTGAGAAAAAAAAAAATTGTAGCTGGCTGACACTATAGTAATGGCACTGAAGTTGGCCGCGAATACTTGGGCACTTCGGCAATATGGCGCTGTTAGTAGATTTAATGTGGACACTAAGCATTTGAATATGCATTAATTTTATGTCAGTATGAGGTACTAGGTTGTGAAGAACCGATCGGAAAATCATTTGGAAGTACATTTACCCTTCAGAAATTTTTTTACGAGTCGGATAAAAACGTGAATTCTGTGCGTGAGATTATCTTTTAATAAGGAAAATGTTGAAGGGGTTTTTTAAATCGAATAATAATACCGAATGATTCTGAGCAGTATCGGACGTTTTTTTAGCTTTCGAGGTACTTTGTAAGCTGTTTTAGCTGTTGGTTTTACACCAGACTCATGCGACTACGATGACACAAATGGCGAAAGCACGGAATTTAACTAAAATTCTTCATGTAACATAATGATTTACCTGAATCTGGACTTGTTTGAAGTTTTTACTCTGAGAACTACAATCCTGGAAAAAATTCACTGAGACACAGCGTGCTCTTTCGCTCATTACCTGAAATTTCAATTAAAACGACAATGTTGGTCAATTTGTGCGAGAAAAAAGTTGAGAATTTATGATAATAATCGGTAAAGACAACATTGAAGTTGGGGAAAGGGCCTTACGTTTTGGTAGAAACAGTGTGAACGTAAATGCCAATTAAGGTGGTGTTTTTTTTGAGGTTTTTAAGCGAGCTAGCCCTCCTAGTATGGCTGACCTGACCCTCTTTGCCGAGATCTCGCCACTCTGTCAAATCCCTTGTAAAATTTGTTTTCGTTTACATGAGAGGAGAGCCAGCCCGCCATAACGGGATTTTGCTGTTGACAACTCGAGATCTCGCCTAGATGGGCTGGAAATTTGCCGTGTAAACACATTCAAGAGGGCTGGAAAAATCAATGTACACATGCGCATTTGAGACTTTCTAGGACCAGCCCTTGTCAAAGAGGCGGAAAATTCCCATGTAAAGGCGAGGTGAAATCCAGCCCTCTTACAAAGGCTAGCCCTACAAGACGGTTGGCCCGCTTCCATGTAAGCACCCCTTGATAAGCGATGAATAATACTTTGTAGTATCCCCTTCATTTTCTCCAGGACTGTAGGTGTACTGTTTTGTACGGTCCAAAAGAGATTTATGCTTCGTACGACTAAACAGTTTGACAACTTCGAAACTGAGGACATTTCATGTGATCCAGAGATACTGAAAACTAGCTGTCAAGTTATATATAGGTCAGTGGGCGACCCGGATGATTGAGACGTATTTCCATATGACCGTATGGCTCGTGGCAGTCGTGATATGTCACGTTATGTCATTTGGTTTGTTGCTGTACAAAGCACCATTCTCAAAAGTCCACTGACAGTGTTGTGTATGCTGTTTGGTCACGAAGTCAGTAAACAGAAGGTTTGGGTTGAACCGAGGTGGAAGAACCTTTGTTATTTAGTCCTTATCGCTGTCGTTCATGAAACTGGGAACATGGAATTTTAAGTGCATGACAAATGCCAACCATAGTTTCACTGTAATCGATATAACATGCACAAAGAAATTCTCGTGACAACTCCGTGATTGTTCTTGAGGATGTGCGGTGCTTCGATTCTATTTCGAAATCATCCACTTGGAAGCATGCGTAAATATCGAGAATTTACCGCATCCCGCAAGAGATCGCCAAAAAAATAGATGCAACTTGTTGAACGGAATAGAGCGTGTCGCTAATACCTCCACGTTTCCTCGCTTCTTTCAATATTCAACTTTGTAAAATGTGTTGTTCAGCATTTTTGAGGCAAATAATCCTTGAATATGTCAGTGATTGTTGATGTTAAATCGCGTGTTATAACTGTCAAAAATCCTGCGAAATCGGCGATTTTTGTCTTTTAGGATTCCCTCGGTCACGCCAGTCAAAGGAGCATAAACAGGAAAGTGACAAAAATCGCACGCAAGTACGGTTCCCAGAAGTCATAAGCATATTCTAGTTTATCTGTCGCTTTCGTTATCGCGGTTAAAGTAGCTTGGTCAGTACCTATTTCATGAAGAATACCTCAGATGGTATTTCGACTATTTGCGTTAATTTCTATAATTAGTCTGTTTACGAATACCAATGCAAACGCATTAACGTCATTCCGTTCTAAAGCTTTCGCCGGGACTCCAAGCATTAAATCGCAATTAGCAAATTATTTCGTACACGCAAATTCTAGCATTTATTATCGCAACAGGCACCTATTTCCACGTTAATGAATCCTATTTGACCGCTCTTTGTATTAAAATCCTACGCACATCTTCCCACATGCCTTCTTTTTTCGTATCAGCGAAGGCCGAAAAGTCGAAGTATTTGAAACAATTGGGTTATTCTTTGGGGTCTGGTTTTCTCACAGTTTCGTACTGACAGTCTCACAGTTAAGTGCGTGACTGATATTGCAAGCTTCTAGTCAAATTTGACCATTTGTCGTCCGGGCTTCCAGGAGGTTTCCCCTTGACGACCTAAATCGTCAGGAGTTAGCCAGAGTAAAATTAACAAGTTGCCATGGCAATCAATAATGGGTTAATCAGATTACCGTGTCGGTCACTGGAGTCTAAGTCTTTTGACAGTGAGCTTTGAACATTTCCATAAATCAACTGGACAGCGTTCTTTTATTATCAGGTCAATATTCATATAATTGTGGTGTGTTGATTACTTGGTGCTGCGTTTGTAGAAATGATACACCAACGAAAAGCATTACTCCAAATTTTTTTAACGCATTCGTCATTAGCGAGAGTGTTCAGAAGCGTCAGTAACGCCAACAAATTAAAGGCGCCAATAACGACTACAACGCAAGCGCCGACACCAGTTCCAACACCAGCACTAGGACGACCACCAACCGGCAACATCGAGCCAAACCTCGAATCCCATCTCCAACACACAAAACAGGCGAAACACTCCGAGGCATGTACAAACGTGGACACCAAGGTACACCAACCCTCCAAGTTTCAACAAGGACAGATACGCAAACAAACTCACACTCATGCTAAGTCAAACTAAACCACATTATCAATGACAACGAGACTCGCACTCAATTATGCTCACCCTGACACTCACGCATACTCACAATTTGATCAATTCGACGCACGCGCGCATATTCACTGGTAAATTCACTCACGCCTATATACCTACGCACACGATAACGCTTACCGTCACATACACTCACATATACTTGCGCGCACACACTCATACTCATGCACACTCCCACACACGCACACACACATACATACACACACACACTCTGTAGCATTCAATCACCCCCAAAGCACACTCAACCACTCCTGCTCATACTTACATAACACATACAAACTCAGACACTCGGAAAATTACTAACACCGACCCACTGACTCATACCCCAACATAGGCAGAAATCAACACAACACAATTACAAGCACGCAAGGGACAAACAAACAAACCGGGGGTGTACCCACATAAATAGCGCAAATGAAGGGGAAAAAACAATTACCGAAGCCAGCATCAATACGGGACCGGCATTGATAGCATTTTCTGCTGCCGACGCACTTAACCTGACAAAATGTGTCCGAATAAATAAATCGATGAATAAATAAACACACATACAAACTGACCAGAAAAAGCGCGAGCACAAACGCTTGAAATCCTTCAAATACCACGCATATGCTAGTGCCAGCATGGTTAACACGTTTATGCCATTCTGAAACTTCTGAACAGTTGATCGAAATCTGGAAGATACCCGTCATCTCTGTTTCATTTAACATAATAATTAATAAAAATAAATAAATTTAACTGGGCTTGTAGGACGTGTGACACTCTATGGCACACTGCGCAAAATCGTACAACATGCAAGAAATAGTTGCATGATGTCGTACAGTAAAAGTTGATCTTAAAAGACCTTTTATAGAAACGTACAAAGGAAAGTGTCTTTCGTGTGTTACGGATAACCCTATCTGCTATCTAAGCTGTTCTACCTAAAGGTGAGGGTCACCCCTCATGGCTCCCGTACTGCAACACGTAGGAACCTGACTACCTGGAGAAAATCCTGTGGTGCTTGGTAGAAACCAACTGGACAGCTCTCCTTTCACATGTGACCAAGGAAACAACACTCTTGTGAGACGCAGTATTTCAAAAAGGCCTTTCATTTTTGGTCTTTTTCTATTCCCTCGGTCAGAAATAGAAAGCATGTGAAATATTTGCACTATTATTACTCTAGGAAACCACGTGGCTGTACGTCAAACAGGTTCCAAAACGTTTATTTTCGAAACTCGCTTTAGACTGCTTTGAAATGTGTCCATGTTTAAAGTCCGGTTTTCTTGATGAGAAGAGTGCGATCGTCGTCGATTAGCTTAATTGTCATACTCGACGTCTTTGATTGATAGAAACATTTAGAAATTTTATCTCGACGATACATAGGCGGCGATATGTACCGAAGTATTCCAACCAGCGAGTTTGTTCCTCCTAACTGTCTCCGAGAGATTCACCTCGACACTTATCATACATCGGTTATTCCAGCAGAAGAAATTGTCCAACAAAGAGCATTGTGTTTGTGAATTACCAGGAGAACTTACACCACAAAATGGTTTTACGAGTGTTATTTTTAGTTCAGTTGCTTTTGATAAATGGTCGACGAAGTTGATAAACTCCCACAATTAAATGTGGACGATGCTAGAAAATGCTAAACAGAGATTGCTTGGTTGGCAATAGATAATATTCGCCCCGTTGGCAAACATCGTAAGAGATAAAGGTACTAAGCAGACGTATGGACAGGGAGCTGAGTATATCATCAACCATATTATGTTTCTATTATTGTTTAAAGTATGAATTATTAAACTTATTGTTTAGCATTGTCGTTTTACAAGTGTTAGGGCATGGTTGACAGAAGCAAGCGTTGGTTTCATTACCACCGAGTATAATGACCCGCTGGATCGCGATGACTGTTTTTCTTGGTCAGTTCACGAAAACCCTTACGCTCCTAATCGACATTTGTCTCTGTCAAATATGACCCCGCTAAAAGCGATTTAATTACCTAATTGCAACAACATGTAACGATTAAATCGAATTTCAGGTTTCCATGACCGCGTATTTAAAATAACGTCACTTCATCCCTAGGAACACTGCACGAAAGTTGTCAGTTGTTACCGCTAGGAGATGTCCGTACAATCGAACAATCGAACAATCGAAGCGAGAGGAAAACGGTAGAGTGTAAACTCCGGGACCCGCTGTCACCGGGTACTATGATGCCTGGTAACCCTCTGATAATGTTACACGGAGTTGCAACAAAACTTTACCAACAAATAAACGGGTTTTAATCCGTCATTGTATTTGACTGCGTTCGTTAGATTCTTTGCCGGGCTCTGTTCTTCCTAATTAAACCTAAGTTTCCTGCTTGGCTGTTCATCGACCGCTACTGCTCTCAAGACGTGAATTGCATATTGAATGTAAAAGTCGAAATTCCCGCCTCAGCGACAACCATTTCGAAGCTCCTTCTTAATCACAAAGTGGGCCTGTGATCTGAGTTCTCTGTCAAAAGATCATAGCAAAGCGTGTTTATCCATGTGCAACTGGATTCCGGGTGATTACCGAAGTGTCCCAATTGCACCTGATAGGTCATTCATTGTACGGCAAAGAACTTGTCAGCAAGAACAACAGTACTATGCCGTACGTGCTAATAAACGATTTTGTCATCAGTTTGTTTAAATACACTTACCAGTAGTGTTTCCCAACAAAAGCTCTTCTTAAACATACGATGGTACGTTGGCGAACCTCTAAACTCGTACAAATGTAAATACACTAACACACCCCGTTCGGCTCATTTTGCACATTGTAAAGTGTATTGTCTTAAATACCTCCACTTTGTAGAAATGCTCCCATAGACTTCTCAGGTGCTTTCCTGTTTCTACTTTTCCGAGGCCGTTCTCAGCGTTTCCGAGCACAACCCAGCTTTCAAAATCCGACACTTGCTCCAGAGTTTTTAACCCTCTTATAAATTTCTTCAACACGTTTCCTTCCTCTATCAATGGTCGTCAACCTTCGATAAGATTTCGCCTTTGGCCAACCAACCAACACTTTTCGTTCAAATTGTTTGTTTTCTTTTCCTTTCTCCTACCCCCTGCTACGATAATGGGTCTCGGTGGAAGCAAACAAAACCGACAAATCGCTGATCTGTACGATTTTTTGTACAAACAACCGTCGTTCCCTTGCCGCAATGAAAACCTATCTACATGTATTGTGGATAATGACGTATTGACACATTACATATCAGTTAAATTCCTCACATATTTAGCTTGGCTGCTCGAGCGGTGATAAGGGTTTAATGAGAAGACGACGCGACAAATTACGAGCCACTTGAACTGATTGGCAAGTTTTTCTTTCTATTCCAGTTCCTCGATGTTGTTATAAGTTTACCTTGAAATTACTTGACCAGGTGATGATCAAAGCTCACCTGGCCGTACTGCCAATGCAAACACGTGGTGTTATTTTGATCAGAATGATTCCTTTCTCACGGAGGATTTCTCTTGAAGGATTAGAGGGCGAATCAAAACTAAGTCACTGCACTCATCGCTCTAATCCAAGGCTACCATCCCAACCAGCCTCAAGTTGTTGCTACTTGGTAATTGTATATCCTCATACGCTTGATAATGACTTGATTTGTCACGAAGCGCAATACCCTCACTAAAAACTCAATATGGATGTCTACAAAAATCTTTGAAGTCTCTTTATGATGAAATTTGGAGATGGAGGCATTGACGGTGGAACGTTGGCAAAGTTCTGAATGAGTCGCATGATTAGTTGATGAATGGCAACAGCAAAGCAACTAAGAGAAAAAGCGTCGAGTATAATGTCCTTATTTCAATCACGTCGCCTCCATCTATCAGCCTAAATCAATCTTCGCATGGTGGTAACCCCCGCAGCTAGGATAATCACTGTATCCTTTCTGTCAAATCCCACCGATATCCCCATTTTCGCTCAGAACACGATGCTTGCCTTGTTGCCGGATTATGATGGCTTGAAATCGATTCTTATCAATTCAACACCTTGCCTTCCGTTCCGGAGTTAGACAAAAACGTTTGTGAACGAAAACGGTCGATGTACAATCGTTTGTGTATTCTTACTTGTCTTACCTGGTTCTTCCCGTTGCTTCTCGTTGTAAATGATGTCCTCTTGTTCGACCTGTCTTCACCGTTGGGTCTTCCAGTTTTTTTATTTGAAGGTCGACACTTCTACCCTTACCTACCGGAAGATCTAATTGCTTTCGCCAAAGGGCTAGAATGCCACTGAAACTGCAACACCATTCATTCTGACATTTAACAATAATATCGCGATATTCCTGAGGACACTTATTCTTCAGCGTTGGCCAACCACGCGTTTCCTTTATCTCAACGTAATAACCATACAGATGGTACGAGGTTCTGGAACTTTTCCTCTTCCTGAAGTACAATTTCTTTTACGCAATTTCACAATCCGTAGTCGCTAAACCGTTGTCTGTGGTCTCCTAAAGGTTTCAATATTCATCGGTCGCCTTATTCATATATCGAGGAAGTATACACACATGACAAAGGCTACTTTCCGGCAAATGTGTCTTGACGTTTAATACATTAATAAAGTGTGTTTACTACTTGAAGAAAAATCTAGCCGGTAAAATTGTCTAATTGGATTTGAGCTCTCCGTATACTCTTGAGGTACTCTCGAGTTCCTTTCGAAACCTTCAGCTACATCTGGATTACTTCCAACGACATTGAATGTAAGTGGGGGCTTGCTTTACCTTGTTTTGTCGCTCGGCATCGCGAAGCTGCGTTGCCAGATGTCACACGAAGTGTTTAAAATTGTCGCGTTTTTGTTACTGCTTTCCGCAAGCTATAATGAACGGTAAAAGTAACTTTCCTACATAAAAGCGTAGTTTGCTGTTTCCGCACCCAGTTATTCGATTTCTGAAACTTAAAGACAAGCTTCAGGATTCGACCTAAGTGGTGGACGTGAGTTTCTCACCCTCTGTCCCATGAACTTTGCCAGTTCGCTTAAAGTTCTTGGAACATGACAAATATCCTGCTAGGTGGTTATTGCGACCTTGTAAATATTGCTCCTAGATTCGCACAGGTCACCGCAAAGAAGACTATCATGCCATATGACCTATTGTATTCAAATGTATGTACGAGCTTCGTCGTCTCATATGTGACAGATTCAGTCATGGAGATATTTTTCGAAATCCAAGATTTTAGTAGTATTTTTAATAGAATATCGCACCGTTCCTTCAAATCTGTAGCAGTGGCGGATCTGGGATTTGAGTTTAGGGGGGTCGATCCCCAAGAGGCACCATGTACCAGTCAATGTTTCATCGGTCACGAATCTATTATTTTAGGAGGCTCGAGAGCATGCCCCGCCGGGAAATTTTAGAATTTTTGGAACCTTAAAAACGGCATTTTTCAGCGTTTCCCGAGAGATAACTGTACTGAAGTTCTTTATACCATCTTTGATGAAGGGATTTGCTGACTGAGAGATGGTGTTCCCCGGCTAATAGGGGCGGCTAGTGTCCCGCCCTGTTACATCCGCCTATGTTGTGCAATGTATCTGTAGTGTCCGCCACGAAGACCTTGTTTAGCACACTTCACGGAGTAATTTGTGTAGCGGAAAATACACTCGTAGCTAAGCAAACAATTTATCTATTATTTTTTTTTGACAAGTGCTCTTCTCATTTATATGCCTTATCTCCACTGTGTTGTACTGGAAAAAAATTGAAAGGCGTGAGAAACAAACATCGTTGAAGAAGAAAACTTTACTCTGTGAAGAGAGTTACTGACATCCAGTTCTCATACCTTTATGAACCTCTTCTCAATCTGAAAAGCAAGTTTTAACACTTTATCTCTCCCCGATTGAAAGAACCGGAGATCACAGCTGCTTGGATCGACCATAAGCTTTCCTGATGGAATTAAACGTTCACTACCTGCTGCGATTAAGTGGCTAGTTTTCCAATTATCTACATCTCAGTTGCGAGGAGCTGACGTGCATCAACCTGTCGGTAAGGTCCACTGCCCGGACTTTAAATGAACATCCGTTGGGTCCGTCATTGATAGCAGTCAGAGTTGTCCTGCGCCTTGGGAGAGGTCCCAGGAGGTCTTGCATCCTATCCACCCTCACATTTCAATAAATCCATCGGCAGAATGAACTTCGGTTTTAAGAATACCTCGTCGGTAAACGGTACGAAAGAACCTATACCGGTCGACATGCTAAATTCCATACTTATGTAATTTCATATACTGTATGCTGTACGTGGAACATTTCCTGCCATTTTTAACGCATCTCAGGCTAAAGAAATACTTTAGACTCTTGACATTCGGTAAGCTGCCAGCCTGCGAAGTGTCTCCGAAACGAGTGTTTTAATCTAAGCCTTGCAAAAGTTAAACAGCTGGCTTTGAAGACTGGACGGTTATTCTTAAGACCTGTCACCATTCGGGTTAACCCCTTGACTCCATCCTTTTCTTCAAACCCCCCCGCTTAAAAGAGTCCAGGTACGCCACTGTACGTTCTTGGCCAATTGCACTGACAATTTGCTCATTAAAGCACATTCATAACCCCCTCTTAAATACTTTGTCGATCACTACTTGTAATCTCTCACACAGACAAGTTCCAGATCTTTTAGGGTTACTTGATTGACAGGTATGCTTCGATTCACTATTTCTGCTCACTCAATGTCTTCGTTGTCTTTTTATCTCGATCAACCTTAGCAAACTGACTTGATCTTTTTTATTCCAATCAATTAGCCACGAGTGAGAATCATTTTGATGACTTCCATTCACTTCACTCCAGTATCTCAGTTGAGTTCCATCAATCTATTTATCTTGATTAAGACCCAGCAATTTGAACTTTTAGCTTGTCGAACTGAGTTCATGATCACTACGTGTGGTTAGGTTTGCTTCATTGCTCTTATCTGGTGTATCAAATTTATTGCTATCTTGTTAAGCTAGAATGTCGTGCTACATCGCGCAATCTCATTTACCACTTGTCCTTGCCTTCCGACAGCTGAGATTGTATAATTACGATCAAGAGCTCGACAATCGAGGGGCCTGTGCAGGTATATTCGATGTTTCCCCTTCCTGTTTCACTTATCGTGCAAAACCAGACGCTTTATGGTACGAACATATGGATCGCTGAAGTAAATGGTAGGATCGCCCGATATGTAACGTTCAAAAGTTGACGTTCAGTTCATTTGATTAGATATTATTTTTCCAAAGATTTGATATCAATCTTGGTATTATCTACAGTTGCCGCGTGACTAACTTGCTAGCTGAATTGCATTACAAGATGACCAGGAGGTGGGCTGACTACAAATATCTTGTAGTTCGCCGACTTTACGCCTACTTTACAATAATTTAGTCGGCTGTGCCACTATCGCTAAGAAACTTTAGCGAACTATTTTGCTGTTACGACTAAACTTTCTAACGTCAATGTTCGTAAACAGGGTCACAAATTTCGGCACAGATGACGCAAAGAAAAAAAACAAAGAAAGTACAAGAGGATAAGTGTCGGTCAGGGAGATCAAGTTAACATGGATTATAGTTGATTTGTTTTACATATTGC
>JBAHVQ010000251.1:171395-197919 GCA_036872915.1 Nanipora kamurai | reverse complement strand
GATACTTTTGTATTGCCAAAAGCGTCCTCAGTTGACCGGCGCCATCTTGGTGAGTAATCAGACGAGTTCTAACGAGTAGTACTACGTAAAAAATATTCAGAATTATCTTCCGATGGGAAACTTGCGAAAGATATTCGAACTTAGTCAAATTTTCGGTTTACCCACAACCGTTTTAGCTTTCAAAACGTTGTCAACTCACTGAACTCACTTATTCCTCGAGTTTGGTCCCATGCCCCTTTTCCGTCTCATGAAATACATCAAGCATGTGACTGGTTGAGGAGGACTTATGACATACCAAGATGGCGGACTTTTGAGGACATTTTCCTGAGGTTCATCCGCAGTCCAGTTACGTAGAGGTCAGTGAGTTGCATCCGATTACGTTTATATGGTGACCTGGAACTGCCATCAACATTTTCGTTTTAAATGAAAATGATAATCATATTTAAGAAAAAATTAAAAGGAAACTAAACTTCAAATGAAAATAAAAGTAAAATGTAGACAATTTTTTTTTTTAAATGATATAAAACAAAGTTTATTCTTTTACCAGATGGAAACGAAAATGAGATTACAATTTAAAGGTCCAATGCAACAAAATTTTGGACTGTTTCCCTTCATAGATGATACAGTTGTTTATACTTGTATTAGTCAAACAGTACCATTAAATGCTCATCCATGGTTAACGAGGAGAAGAGATTATGAAATAATGAATGGTGAGCCTCGTTCTTGTGCTATGGACGCTGCCTTATATTCTAAATACACATGACTTGCGATTGCTCTGTTTTATTTTAAATTTGATTTTCGTATTGCTGAATTAAATGATAATTGATGTTTTCCGTCGCTGAACCTTGCTTAGTCAATTGCATTCTGCTTATGCTAGTTCAACAGTGCTGAACGTTCGTGAAAGAAATGTTGAATAGGCAGGTTGAGAAAGGCTTTGACAGCCACAGTTTATCACTGACCTGGCTAACACAAGATGCCGCTTACAAATACCTCTATATGTCCTTCAGATGGCGTGTTGCACCTGTCGACTTTACTTTAATGCATTTGTTGAGATAGAAATCCTTCCTTGTATTATCTCTTGAGAGAATACCATAATAAATTGAGGCTGCACTTACGCTATCACTGGCTTCCTGACGTTTTACAAAAGCGTGCCGCTCTATTTAAAGATCTGCCGTAATGATTTCAATCGTTTAGTTTGAATACGGGTCACTATTTTCACTGATTCATCAGGTTACCATTAGCCTGAGGTATTTCTTCTCCGATTTAATCTGAAACGGTATAGCCATTCCCACAGTTCTAATCCGAGACTGAGTAGATTTTCATTGATGTTTCATCAACACGATGGAACTGTGAAATCCCCCGCATTAGTTTTGAGATGGCATTCCGTGTTCGTCTGTAACAAAATGCCATTTAACGTCAGTCTAAGCCGATTGATCGGTTTATGTTGTTAATAATGTTTAGGATGATTGCCCATTTTGACAATGCACAGAAATGCGGGCCATATAGTTTGGTGATATCATATGTGGATTTGATGGAATAATTGACGAGCAGTTGCAAGTGTAAAAAACCGAGATGCCTTAAGCCTTCTGAACTGTCTTGGCCACAGTTCTAAACTTCCAGTGACGACCACCTATGTTTGTGTTTTATTTTTAATTTGTTGTTATTTAATCACTGACATACCTATAGCCCAAAGCCAGGCAGATAAGACGTCCGTTTGGTTATCAAAAAATATTATCCTTATGTTTATCGACAGGCGATCCACAAGAAGATAGTGCAATTGCTTCCTTTTCCGCGACAGTATGAGATCATAGTTTAATATAATGGTATGATGAAATTAGTTAAAGACCAGATTAATTGTCTGGCGAAAACCAAAGAAAAAACGGCCGATAATCCTTCTTAAATCGGCTTCGGGGGTAGAAATCGGCCGGAACTACTTAGAACTCTCTTAACATCCTCAAAAACCATCTTCTCGTGATTTAGTTAAGGTTGTTGACATTCTGTAAAGGGTTGTTAAATGTTGGTCAATGGGCTATCTTTCATTGGCCGATTGTATCTGCATTGAAAGGAAACACCACTGCTTTCAACTATTGGGTTCGGAGGGTAACAGCTTTTCCGACATTTTTCCCAGCAGCCAATCAATCCGTGTTTGCTTCTGCGCCATCCTGGCTTCATTTGCAGTCGTACTGGCTGCCGGTAATGCTAAAATCTGTCAACTATACTTTATTTCAAACATACTTTGAGTACTATGGCAAAGTATGGAACGCGATTGGCTTCGTTCCCTAAAATGGCTGCCTCGAACATCCTGTAATTATTGTCGATTTGGCTTTTCTCGTGTCTTATTATATTCCTTACCGCCTCTCACTGCTGAGGCTCGAAGTTAAGCCAGGTCGGTCGTGGTTAAAATTTGGATGGGTGACCTAATGATAACTATGTGTTGACTCGTTCAGTTAGCTTGGCACTCATGTGAGTAGAGTTAGTAGTTGGTCTCTGCTGTGCTTCGAGGGCTTTCCTCCGGGTCCTCCGGTTTTCCTCCCTCAGTAAAATCGACCCTTACATCACAGGGCCACGAATTTTTCAGTTACTATTGTACTACTGTCATGTGTTACCCTGTTTAAATAAAGCCTATTTCCATTTCCAACCCTATTGTGTGAATAACAGGTATATCAGAGTGACCTTCCAAATCAACCGGCAAGTGCGACCTAAGCCCCCAAATAAACGCTCTAACTTACCACTCTTCTCTCTTCATTCCATCTTTATTTGTACACTAACCCGTAAACACTACTGATTTCAACTAGCAAATTGCTCATAACGGGAAGCGTCTGGTTCGACAGAGAACCAGAGTGATACGAATTGCGCGAAAATAATCCTGATTAACGAGGTCTGGCCTTTAGTCTCCTAGGCCCTTGTTTAACGTTCATTTTCATACAATGTAGCACCAACCAAACTCTCAGAGATTTTCCAAAAACCAAACTCGGAGATTTTGAGAGAAAATCAGAGATTTTCCAAAAAGATCACACTGGACTTTTACCCTGTCACATGCAAATATTGAGTATATCAAACAGATTGAAAGTTGCAGCGTAGGAAGAAGCTAGTACTGGACGTTCGTGAAGCTCATTATCTCAGAAAAACGATTTCTGAACCCTAGACGGGAGCCGAACCCGCAACCTTCTGCTGACCCGTGAAACGCTCTAACCATTGAGCTGCCAAGACTCAGATGGTGAGCTAAGGTTCAGGTTCGTCATATGTGCTGGCTAAGCGGAAGCCACGATGTGATAATAGCTCACCATCTGAGTCTTGGTAGCTCAATGATTAGACCGTCTCACCAGCCATCACGATTCCCGTCTCGGGCTCTGAAATAATTTTTCTGAGGTAATGAGCATGACGAACGTTCGCTAGTTGTCTGATATGTACCAAGCTCCAACGTGAACCAGATTTGTGTTCAGCATTAAGCTGATACGAAACGTTAAATCAGACTGAAAATAGTAAATCTCTTTCCTCATTTAACCAAGACATTGTTTACACTGACATATTTTGTGAGTTCTGATAGGTGCTTTTATATCATATGATCCATATTTTGAAATGGCGACGCAAAGCCGTGCTTTTTATAGCATATTGAAATATCTTTACTGTAATATTATTACAGCACCAATATCAGGGAACGGTTAGCCTCCATAGCAGGTCTGTAATAATTTCATCGTGAAGGTGTTTGGAAGTTAAATGAAAATTGTACGGTGGTTCACGACAATCCGATATGAAAAGCAATCCGTTACTGAGTGACTCGGGCCTGATTTTGCACTGTAAAAACTGACTGATACAAATGACCAATTTTATTGGTTGTCTCGGATGATGCATTCCACCAATTTTTTAATTGCTGTAACAACCAAGAATTGTGTTATTTAACTAATAAGTTTGGTTATTTTTACCAATATTTTTGGTCAAAATGGAAATGCATCTGAGACAACCATTGAAATTGATTGTTTTAACCGGTCAGTTTTTACAGCAGTTCACCATAGATGTGAATATTAGTATTTCTTAGTATGCCCCACTTGGATATCAGCTTACTTGTGTTGGCTAGCGTGATTAAACAGCGTTTTATCTCTTAATCCGTCTCACTGGAATTCATTAATATGGTTAATTTCACTGACCATCTTACTGTGTAACAACTGTTGATACTGAATGAAATGCAACAAAGCTATGAAAATTTCCCATTTATTACAAATTGACCAATCTCTGATGTAATATTTGAACTAAAAATTGTTTATTGGACCTTATAAGACGTAAATTGTGTACTGAAAACAATCAGAAAACCTGCCTCTGTTTGCTATAAGCAGTAGTCCACACGAGCTTTACCCTCGTTGCCTGTCTGTTCATAGAAAGCTCGAACTCATTGACTAACTGTTAGCTTAATGTCGTATGTTTGACAGCGATTTTCAACGATTCGGTGATGTTGGAGACCAAGATTTGAAGAGGAATGCACAAGAATTAGAGTTTAATCATGAGGTCATATCTAGTATTCAACAAACTATGACTGATAAATTTTTGACTTCTTCAGTTACTAAGAAGCGTGACATTAACGGCGTTTTCCATTTATACGGTAAGGACCGGCCAGTCCTGTCAATTTTGAAGAGAAATAAGTTGATTCTCAGGATTGAGGCCAGCTAGAGGTAAATATAGAGCAAGAATCAACTTCCCACGCGTTCAGATTAAAATCTTCCGGACTAAAACGCATGGAACCTTAATAAGATTAGCTTGATCCTTCTCATAATTGACCGAAGTAAGCGATTTAACCGTGCAAATAGAAAAAAGCGCATTCATTAAACGAGTACGTTTAATCCCGCGTGGCATGCCGTTTTATAGCTTCTAGAGGGACAACCGTTCCCCTTTTAAAAGTTGTCAGACCATTTGTTTGGCGTCAGCAGAGCAGAGATGGAAAGTCGGAATAACAACACGAGAATGTGGCTCCCGTATATGCTATATGTGGCCGAAAAATCCGCTGGGCTGCATTCTGTTCCCCATGAACAAAATGACGAAGATGACTAGCTTATCAATATACCAAAGTAAATTGAAACGCTTACCTTTTTAGTTACACGTTGACATTACTTTGACTTAATAATCCAAAGATACAAGGCAGCATATATCCGCTGATTTCAGTTTTATACTGCCAGTTCTTCTCGATTTGTTGAACACTAGAATCCCACATTGACTGAAACTACTGCAGGTGTAACAATTCTAATCCGATATTCATCAACAACCAACCATTGCAAGCAATCTTTAAACTTATCAGATGTGGTCACAGTTTCGTACCCAATTAACCCTATACAGAAATATTGCACTTTTGAAGAAAAGGTGGGTGTGCTTGCACATACGATTACTGGCCACTCTTGTTTATTCCCGAAATAGTCCCGTGTTTTAATTTATACTTGAACTAAAGGGTACAGTTAATAAAGGCCGACCATTATTGGAATCCTAGTGGGCTCAATAGGAACGAGTATAATTGAATTTTCTGAATTCGTTAACTGGCTTTTGTCAACTAGATAAAAGCTCTATGGGACATGCAAATGCAATATCAACAGATTTCTTTGTGGAAGATGTGGAGGAAATACTTGTGGAATAATTATAAATTAATGGTTTTTCGCTTTCTTTTAAGTGAGCCTGAAGTTTCGGTAGCCACCGAGTATTTCAATAAATGACAAAACATGCGCTTCTTTTTCACTTCCCGGCCGCATCTCAACTTGGAACGTTTGATATAAAAAATGCCTTTCAGGTTTCGCAATTGCGTCGTTTCACATTTTAGCTAAATATGTACGTCAGGAAATTCACCAAAGATATTGAACAAGAAGCTTAGATTGTTTCTCTTCTTATTCGGAAGTATTAGTTTTATGATGATTCTTATAATTGCCCGTCTATTCAGCATCGGAAAGTTGAACTTTTTTTCCCTCTGACGATTAGCGTTATTGTATTGTTTCTTTTTTTTAAAGTACCAATTTCGTTGTCTTATAAAGACTTGTATCTTTACCAATCTGCGTGCTGCCACAGTTGAAGAAAGTCGTGTCAGCTCTTTCTATGAACTGTGCATGGACATACAGTTCTACCTTGAGAATTTTAAGTGTGTGGGTTGGCTGAGGGTATGTATGGGGATGGGATGGGACGGAGTAGGGTATGTCTGTGAGTGGTGGTATTTGATGATAACTTCGATGGGGATGTGTAGGACGGATACTTTAAGTTGGTATTTGTGGGATGGAGATGAGAATGAGGTCTTTCGTCAAGAAATATATGTACTGTAGAGTTAAAGCTATCTGGGGTTACCAACCTACCATAAGTAGCCTATTGCATGGTGTCTCAGTCACCAATGGCAAATTACCAGATTACTTGTGACGCAAAAGGATAACTTTATGTAGGCCATTGTTAATTTGTTCAAAAGTCCGACAAAATAAAGTTGGCGGGTATGGCAGTTTCCCTTTTCCCACGCTGGAGAAAGGTTGCGCGCATCCTTTTTATTTCATGTTAATAGTCAGCGTTGTGAATGCTTGATTGGTTAATCATTTTGGGCATACGCTAAGAAAGCCCGTTTTACGAACGCAAACTTGGGACCGATTTTTGTATATTTCGGGCTAGGCTTTCGTTACACTGGTACGTGGATAGTCAAAAGGTTTGAGAAACTGCCGGAACTTAAGAATGCTTAAACTGACGTTTCGAACGAAGGCCCTTCGTCGGATTGAAACGTGAAATGGAAAAAAATAACGTTTTTTAAGTATGTAAACGTTTCTTTAAATGTGATTTATTATTACAACATTTTATTTTTTTGGTGTTAAACGTTTTTCAGTAATATATCAACCAGCATGCACACCAGGGCTATAGCTTTCTAGTCACTTTGGCTGAGATTTACTCAATTTCCTCGCAAAATAGCGTTATATAGAAAAGTAAGACCGGCTTCCCGAAGGTGCGAGTTCAAATCCCGCTCGAATCAACTTTTTCAGTTGACTTCAGCAGTGTAGGTTAAATGTGAATTTATCGTTTCATAGAAAAGTGAATTAGCCTGACTTGGTCGGGGAGCATAAACTTCACGCTAGCACGCCCAATTTTGCGGATTACATCTCATTATGTTTTATTTTCTTGTTCAAAGATCTTGGTCTTGAGAGTCTTATTGGGAGCTGCTATATGTTCCCCAAAGAATCATCCACTTGATTACGATTTTCGTATTTAATTCTTTGCTTTGGCATATGCAATCATCCCTGAAGAGTAAAATTTCTACTTACGTTTCGTTCGCGAATGAATTCTTGAGGATAAATCACATACATCAGGGTTATATAATATGATTAGTGCTTAACTCAGCCACTAAGGATCATTGTGTGAGAATTTAACTCATTTACTAATAAATAAAGATCGGTGTATGAAAACCGTCTTCACTTTCTGAAGGGGACCTTTGCTGGAAACGTCAGAATTTGTCAACATAAGTTCGACAGTCTGGCAACCTATTCACTTTCTGCGCTGCTTTATATACTGCCTACGCAGCACCTTATATTTTTGCATCGTTAACTAATTTAATGGCCGTTCTGGTGATTAAAAGGTATTTACATTCTCATATACTAATCCCTATTAATCCTTATCCTTTACTTAGCACCAATCATCCTTCGGGTAATTAAATCGTCATTTAAAGTTTTATCTAGCCGGGCTCCGGCCGGACAATCAAATGCGACAACTGCAACGTGTAGATCAGCTTTAAAACCAATTAAGGTGTCTGTCGTTCTCATGTATGGAATACTGTTCCTTACTTTCATGTATATAACTTTTAAATGTTTTTTAATATCCTCTTTTCGCGCTTATAGTATGTGGCTCAGATAGATTAATTTAAGTAGATCTGTTGCGTAAGTTAAAACTTGTCACAAGACAAAGCCTGCGAACAATCTCGCTGTTTTTTCAAGCAGTCACTTGTGACTTCGTGATTGTGAGCAGTCGATCGTATTTGTTGGTTAGCACAGCCTTTTAAACGGCACGAAATCTCCTGTTCGGGGCGGAGTTATATAGAGCGTATAATAGAATCAGTTCACCTGTTTGGAAAGATTAGAATTAGTAATCTTATCGCTTATCTTAATCAATTTAGCGACAAATCAAGGTATTCGTTACGGAAAAATGGGAGGTGTGACGTTCCATACCCGCCATGTCACGCCCCACGCGACGTGTATTTCTCTACTCATTTCGTATCTAACGTTGAAATCTCTGCTCATCCTAGAATACCACCGAATTTGGGCATTAATCTTGCGCTTTCCTCTATTGAATAGATTTCGGCGCTGGGAGATTAACTTTATCGCAAGGATCATAGCTTTAAATTTGCTACCTTTGATCGGGTTCCTCCTTTATAAATGCGGTTTGCTTTGCTGTGTATTCTTGGGCATTTTTAAAAAACGGCAACCGTTTCTTCAGTATGTAGACATCGTTTTTGTGGGCTCTACCAATTTTCATCTGATCTCATTATTTCCTCACCCTGAGAGAAGTGCAAGAACTTCTCGCCATCCATATCCATAGGCGTAGCATTGCTAGTTTATAGCTTTGTATTCAACGAGGACTAACTTTACGACAAAGGGAGATTTTTTTTAAGAGAAAGCACTTGGACAGGAACCAAAATCTCTATCCATAATGATATGATGGGGTTATATACAGGGGGGATCCAGCAATTTCTGAAGGTGAGGGCGCCAATAAAACTTCTGCCTTCGTCCAGGTACCCAGCCTGACGGTACCGGACGCCACGTTGTTCGAGGAAGGCTGGGGATAAGTAATTTTACGGTTACATAGCCTGTGGTTATACATTTCGGTTGTTTTAGATGAAAATGTATGTGCCATTCTGTCTCCGATGTTGGAAATTATTTGATTTGCTTGTTCGGGTAATAAATGAAAACGAAA
Source organism: Nanipora kamurai (assembly GCA_036872915.1). NCBI lineage: Eukaryota > Metazoa > Cnidaria > Anthozoa > Scleralcyonacea > Helioporidae > Nanipora > Nanipora kamurai. Next base: position 189,021 of record JBAHVQ010000251.1, on the reverse strand, counting down.
AAGTTAAAGAACTACAGTTGTCACTCAATGTAACAGACAAAAGGATAACCCAATGAATACACAACACAGTGTCTTAAAAAATATGTTTCCGTTTCATGGTTTGCTCTAAATATTCGTTGTAACTCACCATCGTGTCATAAATGGTATTCACCTTTCCTCAGTTTTTCTTGATTATAATATAACTTAAATTTGACTGCTTAACAATTTTTTTCGTAATCATTCTCATAAAATTAAAAGCAAGCAAAGTTTTTATATCCTTTCTTTATTTTTGTCTGTGGGTCCCCAGCCATCAATTAGAACTCTTTGTTTTTTCCACAACTAAAACACCCGACACACTTTTTAGTATCTCAGTAAACGAAAGGCAAAGTGAAACGGAACCGAAAGGAATACAAAAGATTAAATATGAGTACAGTTAGAGAAATAAAATTGACCTCACGCAGGCGTCGCAGTGAGGAGATTTAATTAAGAGATTGTTTGTGACATATAAAGTCTTGTCAGTACAGTATGAGATATATTTAACGGAAACTCTCCATCAATTCTTTGGTTCAGGCAAGTCAAAGGATAGATGACTTCTTATGGAGAACGCTCGATCTACTTTATATAGAATTATCTCGGCATGTTACTGTAGTATGCTCTAATAGCTCTTTCACTGAGCTACCGGGAAATGTCTGAATTATTGACAGCCGCATGGTGACATGATGGCTGCGGAATGACGAATGCAAAAAAAATTATGGTTTATCATGAAATTTTTAGTATGTGCCTGAGACTAAATGCGTGCAATGTTTGGTCTAGGGCATATAGGTATAGCCACGTAGGCTGTAATCTCACTCTTCAACAGGCGTTACGACATTGAATGACTCCGGAAAGACTTTTGAAACGAAAATTTAGTCATCCTCTTCAAGTGGCGTCGACATTTAACGTGGAAAGGGAAGTAAATTAAAGTGAACCATCTTATTTCTGCCGCCATATTAGAATTACTAATACTTATCCTTACCTTTCATTCAAAATCCAGTTGATTCAAATTTGGCAACTTTGTTAGAATGCAAGAAAGTATCTTTACAGAAAACGAATCTTTTCTACACACGACGACAACAAAAGAGAACTAAGACTCCACAACTACACTCCGTCTATCGTAACCATTAATTGTCTTTAATTGCATCTGTACTTCATTTAAAGCCAAATCCTATGTATTTTTCTATGCAGTACATTCTTTTATCTCTATCAATACAACTAAACGTCTTAATTGGACTCCTTTTCTGCCACTTAATTAAGAATTTCCAGCCGTCCTTTTTTCTAGGTTAATGTGGTCAAGCCATTCATATCTTGGTTAACTGCCAAAATGCCTAGGGAAGGCATGCCTTTGATGTCAATTGGTTTAATAGAACATGCTTTAAGCCCTTATCAAACGAGAAAGCAAATTACCGCAAATTAAATTGTGACAACTAGCGTTGCCAACGGTCAAACGGTGGCACAAGTCGCCGCAAGTTTTGCATTTCTCCCAGTTCCCATGTTAATACGGTAAAGTTATGAGTGCAAAGAGCTGATCAGTGCCTTCCCTCGTTTTACTTTGAGGTTTTCTCTTGACAGTTTGTTTGAGAATGGTTCTTAAAGACGGCAAATTTGACGTGAAATTTGAACAAGCACAAATTATTCGCAAACCGATACAAGTCGTCGCAAGTTGGCAGTCAAACGAGGCACAATCTAAAACTTGCGATGACTTGCGTTCTCATTTGATTAAGGCTTAGCACATGTTTAAACATTTAAGTGAGCTGGGTATGACCCTACACAGAGTAAGATGTGAGAATATTGCGTGCTTGCATTGTAATAACACGATTAAAGATGTTCTTGATATTTGTTTCAATATATGCTTTCAACTCTTTCCTGACCGAATTAGACTTGTACTATTTTACTGTGGCGAACACCAGACGATCTCAGTCGCCAAAGGGAGACATGTTGACGGCAGAGTCAATATTATCTTTTCTATACCAAAATTATGTATGGGAGCCGATACATACATGTAAAAGCAATGTCGTCTCTATGTTTTTAATAACAAGAATTGACTCCCATATGTGGCTATATTAAGAAGGTTATAGGACAATAGTAGGTTGATTATCTTCTTGACCTTTGTGGGCTTTCTGGTATTTTCAGAAGAATGGACCCTACACATGTTTTAAGGGTAACTGTATTCTTTGTATGGCTCACAGTGGCCAATATTGTGTTACTATAATGTGATCAAAGACGAACTAGGGGCCGGTAAATATATTGGTCGAGATTATTCGACTTATGCCAACAAAATATGTTCAAAAAGCTCGAGTTTTAATAACAGAGAGATCCGAGTGAAAATTTGATACAAAGCCACTCTTTAGATTTGCCGAGAGAGTGTGGTACTTTGATCCCGACTGTTGTATTCCGTGGATCATGGAGTGAGCTGTGCCTCTTACTGTGGTGATTACGCAGAAACGGTCTCAGCGAACTGTTCGTTTGGGTTTTCAAGCGCCTGGTTACATAGTCATAGACGATTTTCATACCTAGGCTGAAAATTCAAAAGCTCGGCTCAGGATGAAATTTTCGTATAGTAATCGCAAGGTATTTTTTATACATCCACTCGTGAATCCGGATGGGCATTTTAGCGCTGGTAACTGGGCTGAGGTTTCAACCAAGGCTGAAATTTTCCGTGTAATCACCCATTAAGATTATTTTGCGTTAACAGTGTATGAACTTTTTACATTAGTCTCATTAAACAGGTCCCAAATGTGTGGAACGTATTAAACTATTCGTCGTCGATTCTAGTTCTTCAGTCACCCTATAAAGCCATGGACATACGGTGCAACATTGCAAGTAATTGCAAGTAACATTGCGTGAAATCCTAAATGGTATACAGCAGTGAAATATACTTACTAAGATGTCCCAATTTGACAGAAAGAAAACCAGTTAGAAATACTTAGTAACATTGCATGCAATGTTGCATAGTGACAGTGTGATATCAATTTAAGAATTGACTTAGAAATTATCATCGAGTAGGCAATTCGGAGGGGGAAAAACATGCGAAATTCCGAACGTTTGATGAGAATATACAGCGTGAAATGTGTTACGTATGTCGTTTAGCGAGGCCGAACGATTGGAATGCCATTCTTACTGGAAAACCCAGTCCAAAGTGGCAGCGTATTACATCACTATGAGATGAAAATGTGTGACCTTTGCAGGCATTATGTTACGGTCAGCCAACGAGCGGAAAGTAGAAATAAAACTGGTAAAATGTGGGAAGAGGAAATTACGTTTTGACAGGAAGTCCAAGGACAACTGAGGGAAAAGATTAGCTTGAAACCTCGTTATCTTTTCTCCTTAGTTTGGCACTGCTTTAATCCCCTTTTGCTTATTTGCGTTGCAACAAAGGTCTTCGAATGAACAAGAACGTTTAAATACTTGAACTTTCACTAACCTTTCGCCTGTTTCCCTTCTTAATCGTCCAAAATGCAGTGATCCGATTAAACTTCTTTTTTTATCTCAGCGTGGCAAAGCTCAGATTCGAAACAGACAAACAGAAAAAGAAGAACTATCTTACGATTTCTTATAAGGTTGTCTTGTTACTTCGCCTCTGGCCTTATTGCTACTGCTCCCTCCTCTTTGAATCTTAATCGACGTTGATTCAGGAACCACGTTGCGTCATTCTTTCGACGGTTTCGTAAGCAGACCCAGATAATTAGAGCCCCGCTGACTCTCTTCGAAATTTATTGTTCCTACCTCATTCAGAATCGTTGTCTTCAAGTTGTTGTTGTAGAAAGCACGACCCAACCAGGTCCATCCGCATTGACGTATGAGTTGCGGTTTAAGTTTTAAATTCATTAGTATAAATACGGTTCGCTTGTACGGTTCGTCATTCCATAGCGTAGGCATAGTAAGGAGAAAAAAACATGGAGCCCTACGAAAATATATCCCCTCAATACGCACTAGCGTTGAAGCACAGACCATGCATTGCTGCCGTAGCTCTATTGTAATTCATCTTTATTTTCGCCAGGCGCTGCGTTAAATAGAGACAAAAAATCAATAATTTATTTCCCCCCAAGAAAGAGAACCTTTGCATCCATCGTTATAACCCTCCTAGGTCAGATATTTCGAGGGAATAAAAGTCGACGCGAACCACACTTCTCCGAAACATGACTAATGCACTCTGACGTTTTGGTAGTTTTCTTCGCCAAAGATAAGTTTCAGGCTGTATTTCAAAGCTACCTCCAGCCGGAGCAATACGCACCTTTAGTGTTGACCATTTCATCAGCAAATTAGCCTCGTGGCGACAAGGGTCATGGAGCAGCAATGTCCCCGAAAATTAAAAAGATCGCAGCAGGAGAACAAAAGCTATTTTGATTGTGAGTAAACGAGGTGTTTCTTTGCCTCATATATACGATAACGTCGGCGAATTCAAGCTATGCTTGAGTTTAGAGCCTAGTCTTGGACATCTAATAGTAGTCAGGTTTCCTTTCATTCGTTTCTGTTTCATTCGTTTAGACAACATTACGTCGTTGTTTAGTGTCATTGTCATAACTGGCCGAAATGGCCTTTTGCCTTTGGGAACCTAAACCTTTTTTTCAACGCACTTTGCGGTCGATAAAACTTTGAAGAGTTTTGCAAGAATGCAGTCCCAGTACTCAGTTCTGGAAGAACCTTGTTCTTCAGGCTCAACAGTTCGTATACTCTTTTTCCTTATCGAAAGGCCGCAGCATGATCTGTTGTACATCTTATTAAAATCTTTGAAGGGTGGCATGCTAAGGAATAAGGGCAAACTATTTTTTCCAGCACTAATCCTGAGTCACCGACTATCAACTAAAGTTTCGTTAAATTGACCTAAACTCTAATCTGGATGTTTGGCAGTGGATTTTAACCAAACGAGGTGGTGATGATATTGACGGGAAAAAATTTAAATAACCTTTTGTTTGTCACCGATAAGCACCGAGATTCAAAGAGTTTTATTTGTTGGAAAAGGGATGGAACATGAGATTACCCACCGATAGGAAGACTAAGGGCTTAACTTGATGGGCCAGATCTGGATGTCCACCGAATAGGAGGGAAATAATGGCTTTGAACTTTTACTTCAAGTTATAGATGTATATTCGGAAATTTTGATGTCGTTACGCTCATCTAGGGTTTAAAGAAAGCCCTGACGATTTTGAGGAAATAATCGGCCACTTAGTCATAACGTGAGATCCGTCTGACATTGGACTTTGGTTTCAAGGTTCAGCTACTGTCGGAACTTACCTTTTCACGACGTTTGCACCTTCTGTAACAGTTTCTTACCTCCTGTAGAATAGTATATTACCGACCAATCTAGTGCGTTTTACCGACTAACCTAGTGTGTGTTAGTGACCAACCTAGAGTATTTTCCTGACCAACCCAGCGGGTTTTAATGACCAACCTGGCATGTTTTACTGATCAACCTGGCGGGTTTTACGTACTAGCCTAGTGTGTTTTACCGGTCAATCTAGCGGGTTTCCGACCATTCTGAAACAAGCATGTTCTTGTGATTTCCTCGGCTTTCTTGTAATATCCTTTTATACATTTATTAAAATACATTTCGCGTAATGAATTATAAAAGCGGCGCTTGCTTTAATTCGAAAACGGACATTACGTTTCGTTCAAAATATGAAGATCAAAGCAATGGCGTGTCCACACGGAGGCATAAATAAATGTTCTGCTCCCTGTGTGCCCTCCCAACTGAAAACTGACACAACTGAAAATTAAAGAAATGACTTTTGAATTTACTACTGAAGAATTACATTCTCCGTAACCAATCATTACTCGTCCTTGTTGGCAATTTGAGACGGTAATTTAAATAGACCTTTTTCATAAAGATGGCGGCCTGTACGGAAACGAGGCTCGCGGGTCAAAACAAGTGTAGGAAAATCTCTTACATGGCCGCCGGCGAGAAAATCTCTGCGTTTGGGCGCACAAATAACTGTGAAATATGTTTAAAAGCTGGGGTTCCCTCTGTCGACGGCCATGTAAGAGCTTACCTTGAATTTGTTTTGACCCACGTGCCTCGTTTCCGTGTAAGCCACCATCTTTATGAAAAAGGTCTATAGGATGGCTTGCTTCGCTTCCATTTTTTTCTAAGAAATTGGCTGACAATGTGTATTGCAGGCACCACTCAAGCAACTCTGCCCACCTTGAAGTGAACCTCTGTCCTCCCTGTTCTCATCAAAGTCCACCATAGAATTTTAAGAGTAGTCGGGCTCAAAATTTAATCATAATATTCAACCAAAGAAGATCTAACGTTTCGTTTCCGTCACAACATCATCAGAGATATGACTAATTACATGATCGATCGAATAATAGATTTATAATTCACCATGAAGACCAATAAGATAAAATTAAGTATTACAGACACAAGGTGTGGAAGTAGACAGTTGAAATAAGGAGAGAGAAATCGAATTTATGTAAGCGTTCTAACCCTCCCCTCCATCAGTATTCTTTCGTGATACAGTACACCCTGTTTCCTTCGAAGACTTTAAAATAGTTTCCTGTTGCTCCTCTGAAACTGAACACCTTTATGTGAAAGCATACTCATTATTTACTAAGTTTAAACCTTCTCTAAACTCTAACGTAAGTTCGATTTCTCTCCTTATTTTAAAGTTCGTCCATTTCCACATCTTGCACCTGGAATGCTTCATTTTATCTCGTTCCCCCATTGGTTTCCACGATACATTGTAATTATAAATGCAGGATTCTATCATGTAAGTAGTCATATCTCTGATGATGTTGTAATGGAAACAACGAAACGTTAGACCTTCATTTATTAAATATTGTGATTCAATTTTATTGCGTCTATGGCTATTCTTGAAGTTCCATGCTGGACTTTCATCTTTCGATTTTCAAATTACGATTCCCGCCTTGTCAATCATTGGCTGATAGTACGTTACGTTGTTTCAAAGATGGCGTCAGTCATAACTTGAATGTACCTTCGGTTTCTATGGTTATAAATAGATTCATATTCATAAAATTACATGGATAGGTCCTTGGAGGCTTCTCTTTTGTAACAACGTTGAAATTATACGATTATCTGATCACTTCACGTCACTGTTAGTGTGCTTCATGTAGTTTGAAAATGATCTTTTATATAAAGGATAAATTTCCGGCGGTTATGAAGCTCTAATGGCAGTATCATCGTCTTCACAAGTATTCTTCATCGGCGTGGTCTACGTCTTGGGTATAGTTTCCCTTAATCTATATTTCGGCTTCGTAAAACCACTTCAATTACTTCATCCACGGCGAAAGTTTGTGTACGTCAATAAATCATTAGTTTCTCCAGCTTACCGTGTATGTAAGCCAGGTCCACCGCTGGGATATCCGGAACAACCGAGCAAGATAAAGAATTGCTTGGTGATCGGAGACTCCATCTCTATTGGGTAAGCGTTGTTCAACGTATCGTTACTATTAAACCAGGACAGGTTCACTGCGTTCGTTCTGTCTTTAGATAGTTTCGTAACATGCATTATAGTTGAACAGATTCAGAAAACTTGAATAAGCAATTTGACCCAAAAACAATATGTATGTTCATAAATCATGCGATTAAGACAAGTTAGACAACACCAGCATGAAACAGTTTTTGTATCTCTTGTTAAGCGTATTTCTGTTTGTTTTAGACCATGCGTTCAGATAATTTGGCCCTCGTACCTGGTCTCGATTCTAAAAGGAACAAACGACATATTTATTAGATTGATTGATTAGTATATATACATACATATATATATACATATATATATATATATATTCTTTTATATATATCTATAAATCTATATATCTATATCTATCTATATATAGATAGATGGATATGGATATGGATATAGATAGATATAGATATATTGTGCAGCGCCAGCGAACGTTCGTTCACCTAAGCTCATCGTCTGAGTCATGGTAGCTCAATTGCTAAAGCGTCTCACCGGTCATCAGAAGGTTGAAGGTTCGGTTCCCATCTAGGGCTCAAATCGTTTTTCTGAGATTATGAGCTTGAGGAATGTTCACTGGTCGTCCATACGTGTGTGTGTATAGCAATGTCAGACAACTGATGGCTCTTTACTTTCACTTTTGCTTGTGTTAAGATACGTGCCATTTCTACGTGATCAGCTCGAGGATGTATGCCGTGTTCAACGGTCACCCGTGGATGATCAATATGGCGGAGCACGTGACAGTAGGTATGGTCTTCATTGTCTAGAGATGTTCCTTCGAACCACGTCAGGTAACTCAACATTTTATGACGTAATATTTATCAACTTTGGCCTTCATGACATCACATATTTATACGACAGAAAGTTCATCAACATCACCCTGTCAGAGTATTCGAGTAACCTGGCCTCGATTAAGCGACAGCTCTTGAGGACTGGGGCGAAGCTGGTGTTCCTGACAACCACACCAGCTCCACACAAGGAAAGAATCAACACAGACATCGCGACGTACAACAGCGAGGCCATTAAAATTATGAAGGCGAAACCTAAGGCGATGGTTTATGATTTATATCAAACAGTAGTCGACATTTGCCACGGGAATACAACAGAGCGTTTTCAAAAATGCGGGATATTTCGCTCTCCGTCAGACGATCATCATTTTAATACCCGAGGGTCGTACGAAATTGCAAGACACCTCGCTGAAGTATTGAGGCGCATTCTGCTCGAAGCAAGTTCAACACCGTCGATGTTTACGCAAGATAAGACGGGACTTTCTCCCGACTGGATCCGTTGTCCCGGAGCGAATGCCATCGTAGGGTGTCCACCTGATAGTTCGTGTTGTAAGATCAAGTACACGGAAAGTGGGGTGGGTTGCTGTCACTTATCAAACCCGGTTCAATGTGGCGACGATAACCACTACTGTGACCAAGGTTGGATATGTGACCCTAAGTGCTGGGTCATGAAATGCTTCTGTCACAAGAACATCACGGTGCGAACTCGGGTTTCACTCTCGATGCACTGAACACGTTTTGTTTTTAGTATGTTAAACACAATGGGGGAAAAAGGATATTAAACAAGAGAATTCAAAAAAAAAGGGATGACTTGGTCGATAGCGATGATGAGTGATTAACATTGGCTGGTTTAAACGCGGCTGAAATAGCCAGATCTAACGGGACACAACAAACTCCATATCGTGTATGAAATAGAACGCGTCAAATTAATCTCTGTTCACAGGCTCATATGATGAAATAAATACAACGATAAGACATTTTCTGGAAAGAAGAACTTCATCCAAAGTGCTAGTCCTTGTTTTCGAAACACTCTGTAGACTTCGAGAAATACCTGCCAACTTCATTTCCCGTAGTTATGGTAAGGCTATTCAGAATCACAGTCCATTTGAGCTGCAGATTATTGCTCCTGGATAAATTATCAAATCTATTAAAAGCTTCTTAAAGCGGAATCTTAAGTTAAATTTTAAAAAATTTAACCCACCTAACAACGAATTTTACGTTGGTTGAAGGGCTGTGAATCGAGCACCCAAGGCCATTCAAAATGTTGACGGTTGCAACACTTATAAACTCTCATCTCGTATTTAAGTAATTATATTGGCAAAAAGAATATCAATACTTTGTTTAATGCATGGTGTTCCAAGCAAGCAAGAAAATTACATATCAAATAATAAAGAACAAGGTAATCTGAGATCCTTTACAATCCACTATGACCAGCGGTAAACGCAGTGAGTCTTCTGCTGTCAAGGTACTGGTATCTACAGCGAAAATAACACAGCAAATGCTCAGAGAAAACAAAAATGCGAAAGAACTAGATGAAAAAATACCTTGCTTGTCACGTACCGGTTTGTCACCTCCTGTTCCTCCCTTCCAAACGTCCTTTCTACCCTTTTTCCCTTTCTATTCCCATTCTTTTCCGTTCGTTTTCTTTCTTCCTCTCTCCTCCGTACTTCCTTCCCTCGTATTGTTCACCTGTCTCTTAGTAATTTTGTTTGTACATCAATTCACTTCCTCCTTGACCGTCGAGAATGATGAATCAGTTCATCTCTTACCTTTCCGCTTCATCATTATCACATTCATCGAAGCCTGCGCTTTCCTTATCCTTTGCTTTTATCCAGTCCTTGCTATTCTCCTTGGAATGATTGGAACCTTTACACCACGGGCGAAGACCCTTCACTTGTTAGAAGATACAATGACAAGAAAATAACTTTTGTTAGATTTTATATCGTTAAGATGACTTCGATGGTTTCACGGATATTCATGGGCTTTTTCTTATTACCAAGGTATAAGATATAATGTGAGTCTATCAATTTGACTTACTGCACGTGTAGCCCATAGGACAGCAGCGGTTGTAACACAGAAAGCTGTTGAAATTGCAGCATTTACATTGTAGTCCTTCACTGTATACTTGTAGCTCACAACGTCTGAACACCTGAGAAATAAAGACACGCGAAGAGGCAGACGGGAAGAAACTGCCCATCAGTTTGTTTCTAAGAAGAAGTAGCGAACGAGTATTGACAAAGAAGAGTGTACGAACAAGAAAAAAGACAGTATAAGACCCCATTTTCTCAGATACGAGATCAAACCTTTCCGTTTTCGCACCGAATTTTGGAACGGAAAAAAAACACTTGGTTATACGGAAAAAGGACGATAGCGATTTCTACGAGGTTCTACTTCACTAGTCTCAAAGCGATCGGTTTTGCTCAAAAACTGAACTTGTTTGCCTCTCAAACGAGACCAGTTCAGATATTTTCTATTGTGGACCAGCTCGGAGATTTATGCATGTCCACCCGGGAAAAAAACGCTGCACATTCGTACGGTTTCGTTTTGCTTTTCACTTTCGAAAGCCTTGGACTGATTCGGAAGAATTTGATCCGTTCCCGTGTGAACACAATCTCGCAGTAGCAGTACCAATTTTTGGAACGGAACGGAACGCCTGCGTTTCCTATGTAGACGGCGTATAAAAGGCCGTTAACACGTCAAATAAGGAGATATAGAATCGTGTACCATCACCTCGAACACTGGGTGTATAGGAGTTACCAGTGAATACAGTTGCCTGAAGTCTTACGTTGTATCGTATTTTCACCGAAGTAGCCTTGCTACGAGTGCTTTAAGTTCACTTTCAATTGGGTTCCCTACCTAAAACTTCAGACTAACAACGCTTAACTATGTACAACTACGGGAAGATCTCTTGTCAAAATCCATTACGAACTGTCTTGATTCGGTCCAACAATACAGCAATGTCAAGATACTTCTAAGGTTTCCTGAGTGAAATTTATTGAAACACGTATTGTCTATTTTATTGTGCAGTTTTACTGACCTGACTTGAAGTTAAGTTGAAATCCAGGCAAAGAATCACCAATAAAACCAAAGTCTTCATAGTTTAGAATTCTTCTTTTGGTCCAATGTCTCGCTAAGAAGCCCTCAGTGTCACACTTGTGCTCATTCGAAATTTTAAAACTAAAATACTCCTTTTGCTATCTTTTGTTCAGAAATGCGGTTCAATATATTTAAACGAGGCGGAAGAGATGAATATTTCATTGAGGGATCGACGAATTACTGGATGAATTGTGATTCATGCCATCTCTCGGCTTTGAAGTTTTATGAGCGATTCACATGAAACGATTTGATTTCTCTCCATTTTGAGTAACTGAATCTCGTAAATCATGTGGCACTCTGGCAGTCGACCCCAATGAATTGGATCATGTGACCCGACACTTTGCTGTTCAAACCCGAAAGTTGGGTCCATTTCATTTGGTCGCGTGCACTGACCTTTACATACTTCGAAAATGACCGATTCAAAAAATTTTGCCGTCAACAGAGCATTTTTTAATTTTATTGACTAACTACTGAAGGATTTATGAAGTTGTTATTGTTAAAAGGCGATGTAGATATGGCAGTCAGTATTATCAGCCTATGCGATGCAATGGCTATGCAAACTTAGTATATCAATGTTGGTCATAATATCAGCTCGAGACCTGCTTACTGTCAAATCGTAGTCCAAAAGTTATAACATTAGATTCAACATTTTTCAGCACTAGTGACCTCAAACGTGGACAGTAGTGAGATCGTCTAAGTAATAGTTAAAGCATGAGCAACCGATCTGCATCTGATTTATTATCAAACGGACGCATTTAAATAGCCATGTTTTCAAACTATTTTTTAAACTGGAGTGATTTTTGCTTGGTAAACTAAGGGAAAAAGTTTATGTAAATCCAGGCGAAATCTCTTACCGATTTACAGATATTAAGGACCTGTTTACATGAGCTCGGATCGAAATCTCGATCGGCTGGAGAAATCATGTCGATTTTCATTGTCTTCCAAAATCAAGCCGTCGATCCTGCATCTCGATCCGTTTGACTTTTCGATCCGCTTCATGTAGACAACCAAGGGACATTTAACTAGATTGGATCGAAAACTAATTCTTTCAAGTCGATTCAGATTTTGTCGCATTCAGATATTCGATCCGGCCTCATGTGAACAGCCTCTGATTAAACATCCATTTCTTTTGAATTTTCCTCATGAATTATTGAGTTTGATGATTACATGTAGTGAACCTCTCAAAGATGATGAACGATGTTTCTATGCATAAACAAAAAAACTTGGTCCTTGTTGAACATACTACATTTCTGTATCATCATTTCCTTTTCTAAACGATATTGACACAGGTGAACAGGAGATTTTTAACAGAGGGAGTAATAAGATCAGTGGTGTGGCGAAGGGAGGCTCTGGGGGTGAAACTCCGTCAGAAAGATGTAAAAATTTGGAAATATTTGCCACTACGCTCCCCGTACAAAATGTGGGGTTTTTTTTCTCCTCTTGAGTCTAAAGAAGCAAAGGATACGTTTACACAGGTGACCTGAAATGGATACGTTGGATTGGGTGTGTTGTACTTCAACTGCCCAAGGGGCAACCAGAAGGTTGATTTTGGTTGCCGGATCCACGTTTCTGTTTCTAACTTTAATTTTTTGAAGAACTAATGACAAAATACAGCTAGAAACGTTGACGATGTCACGGGAAAGAAAGTTTAAAGTCGTTTATATTAACTCCCCATGAAAATCAATTCATAATATATTAGAGCATTTCCTTTCGAAAAATAGTTCAATTCACGACTTCTACCCATTATCGGGTGCTTTGTAAATCTGTGCGCTGGGAATTTATAAGCCATGGTTTATTTTTGGTTAGTGATGCTGAAATTCGGTGATTTTAGCGTCTCCTATTTGTTTAACGCACGATTAGTTTGAGCTATTTTTTGGAGCTTCTGAGACTCGATCGAGATTTCCGGTCTACATTCCACATATCAATGAGCATTACAACTTTAACTACAGTCAAAGAACCTTTAACTACAGTTAACACAAACTGTAGTTTTATACAGCTGATTTAACCAGTAGTTAAATTTAACGAGGGTTTAGCAACCCGAAGAGTAGTTAAACCCTAGTTAACAGTTTTGTACAATTGGACGCAAGACATTACAATGATCCGTGATCGATCTAAACGATGTTTGTTCGAAAAGGACTGGTTCGAGGTCCTCCGCGGGACCAAGATGCATTGCAGTTCTGACGTCACATTCAATTGAGGAGATAACGTAATAATTTTACTCAATTATCCGTCACATTTCAATTCGCGCAACAATTCAGCTAAGAGGACAGGGTCACAGTTCATAACTTTTTGCTGACAGTTTATAGCTACAAAGCATTGTAGAATTGATGTCCGAATAAGGTGGATCTTTGATAAGGTAGCATTCTCACAGAAGTTGTAATTTTATCTTATTGGAGATGAATTTTCGACGAAACGGCCGTCCATCTCGTAGTTCTTATGAAATATCGAGCAACACAGAAAATAAGCAAAAGAAAAATAATAAACGACAACATTATGACGTAATGACTAATACTAGTACCAATCTCCAACCAGCTCCCTTGGTCCCGAACAAGGTAAAAGAACTGCAGTGCCATGAGGTCCGTTATGACCAAAACTAACAAAAACAACCTATTGACCGGAACCCGGCATACCACGTGGACGGCATCAAATACGCACGTGACCACGACAAACGGAATAACTACCTTGAATAGTAACAGAGATCCCATGGTAAATGGCGAGAAGATGGTTAGGAAACAATAGACGGCGGATGGATCGAAACTGTTAAGGCTTGCGATGTTGCCGGTGCCAAAGAATGCAACGATGATGAAAAAGACGAAGAAGAAGGCGCAACGGAAGTCATCAAAAGACACATCTCTGACGCGAGAATCCTGCGGGTCGTGGACAGGAATTCTTGACAAAGTGCTACGTATCTCACTGGTCTTACTCCAGTTGTCTTTCACCAGAATATCGTCGTTCTTCGCGTGCGATAGTTGATGCTCTAACGTTAACCAAACTGCCATTGTAGACGCAAGTACCACCAGGAAGAGTCCTTCGTACGAGGTACTTAGTAAAAAATACACCGACATTAACGAGATTGTGGTGCTCAGCAGTCGAAGAACTAATGTACCAGAGCTTAATGTGGGAAGAATAACACAAGTAATAACGGTTGACCAACTGAAAATTTGATTCAGCCTAGGCAGGCCTTGTTTTATGGATAGACTGTATGCTGTATGATTTACAACGGCAATTGACCCTACAAGAATAAGAAGCTGCAGGACAAAAACTGCCTTGGTCCTTTGGTCGAAGTCTGGGTTCTTCTGGTATATAAACAGAATTATAACAACTCCCATGATTGACAATAGGCCAGCAAGTGTCACGAGGGGATAATTATGGTCTCGTCCAACCACTGGGAGCAATGGAAAGCACGACAGGATCAGACAGTGTATGGTCCATAGTATGACTAAAAAGATATGTGTTCTGTACAACGGTGTTGTAAGCGACCAGCTAGCTAAGAGAATTAGTCCAACCGAGAGGATATGACGATAAAAGAAACTGAGAACTAATACTTCTAAACCTAGTACGCCCAACAAGAGGCCAAAGATGAGTTTCAGTGAATAACAGTTGGCTGGAAATACTTGAAAGTTTCGAAGAGAGATGTACTGCCGTGCTACGTAGTTCCAACATATCAGCGGTAAAAGACAGTAGAGGTAGTGCATCATGGGAGCGTTTTCAACCTGTAGAAGGACAACCGCTATACATGAAATGGCCAAAAAAATCTTATTGATCATGGACTTCAACGACGCAGTGTTCCTGTCTTTCTCGGGATCTCCTATCAAATCCTGAAAAACTTGCACAATCACGCAGCTGATCCATCCCATAAATCCGAGAGTGATTATAACAATGAGGAGAATGCGATCGTATTTCTGATAATAGTTGAGTCCTTTCAGGGAAAGCTCAATTAAGTGTCGGCTTAGGTTCACGGCTTTCTCGTAGTGACCGGCTTTTGCGAACATTTTGATATCACGAAGATGTGCAACTTGCACAGACCCTGGAGAACAGAAACGAGAGAATTTAGAACTCAGCTTCATCATGACTTAACATTAACTCAGAAAACTTACCACATCCCCGATGAGAATCAAACCCGTAAGATTCTAATGACTAACATTTGAGTACAACTGTGGAAAGGCAAGCAAAGGCTCCATCCTGTAACCTGTTGATGACCAATGAGACGCTTTAACCATGGTCATCGAGATCGGGATTCAGGTAGTTGGTTAAATTTACATACACGTACAACCCGCAACCTTCTTATTACCAGAGAGACGCCCTAACATTTGAAGGTTACATACCTGTTCAACGTTTAAGCTTCTAATGACAATCGAGTTGCTCTAACCATTGAGCTACATGTTCGCTTGATTACCTAAGGGTTTTCTGTTTGCTATCAAAAAGGTTACCTAAAAATACTATGGTTGGTTAAAAGTGATGCTAAGCAGTCTTCCGTAATAGAAAGTAGTAAATGGCTCTCCTCATAATTCAAAAATCTCGTCAGGCCCTCAGTACTATTCATATTAGGGCAAAGATTGCAAAGTAAACTGATGCGTTTCTGCCGTGAATACTAGCAGAAATATTCGATCACGTGTTTTCGTAGACACCATGCCTTGTTTTAGCTTAAAGTCTGAGAAGCAGCATCACCGCACAGTTCAATTTTCCGAGTTGGGGTTTGTAAAGCAGAAATCCGAAAGAGCATTTCGCGCAAGCGTGTTCCACGAAATTTTTACAACAGGTGACACTATCCTCACCTGTCAGTTCGGGGAACTGGCGGAACAGTAAAGACGATTCCTTCTTCAGTCGTTCTTTAATTTGATACTGAGCTAATACCTGCCTGGCATTAGTAAGCAAGTTATCTACTTTGTACATCTCAGTGTTGTCCAGAAAATCAAGGGGAAGGACTCCTACAGAATTGAGTGGGAGGGGTACACCTGTAGGTAGAAAAACAAAGGAATTATTAAGTTACAGAATGAAGTTTTGGACGACCGGCGAACGTTCGTCAAGCTCATGATCTCAGAAAAACGATTTCTGAGCCCTATCATATCGTAGCTTCTGCTTAGGCAAAACTTTTGACGAACCTACAAGTTAGCTCAATGGTTAAGAGTGTCTCACCGGCCATTGGATCGTTGGGGGTTCGATTTCTGTCTAGGACTCAGAAATCTCTTTTCTGATGTCATGAACTTGACGTTCGCCAGTCGTCTGATATATACCAAGCTTCCATATGAGCAGCATTAGTGTTCAGCATACAGTAGAGTCAAGTTTTTTTGTCATCACGGAATTGATCTAACCCCTATATCAGTGATAAGTTTTAGTTAACTTGTCCGAGTGCTTGGTTTAAAATTATTTCAGCCGTTCTTGCATGTACTGTGACCACACAAGCATTAACGTTGACTTTGAAATTCCCTCATATAACTGTGACGTTTTAAGACTAAAATTTAAACAGAAATTTGTGAGTGTAGGAGCTTGGTGTTATTTCAAGCGACACAGCCTTCGTCAAACTCGTGTTCTTAGAAATGGATTTCTGAGCCTCGTATGGAAATCGAACCCGCGACCTTCTGATGACCGGTGAGATGCTGTAAGCATTGAGCTACCAAGACGCGGATAGTGAGCTGAGGAGCTGCTTCGTCATATGTGCTGCCTGCAAGTATGCGGAGGCCACGATATGATGATAATAGTGGGACATTTTGTGGTAATTGCTAGAAAACCAATAATCGGTCGTAAAGCCAGGCGGACACACTACGATTTTTGTCGGCCGATTTTTAGCGTGACAGTGAATTTAGGACCAATGACCAAAATCGTTGCGTGTGCGGAGTCGTTTAGGAGCGATTTTTATCGGCCGATGGAAGTCGAATTGTGCCGTGTGCGGCGAGTACGGATCACTTTGACCAACGAATTTCCTTGCTGAGGTCACCTGGTTTGATAATCGTAAACATGGCGGTTCCAGATAAAATTTTGTTCGGCTGGCTAGTAAGCGTGTGCGCTATACATCGATTTTTGTCGGTGGGTCGGCCGACAAAAATCGTAGCGTGTGCGGCCGGCTTAAGAGTTGGTCACCCAGGCTAATGATACCTTCAGCTCTGGTCTCATTAGGGTCGGTTTACGACATTTTTTTTTCTACATGCAGTCGGGATTTAGGAAAGTTATAGTGCTCACCTAATTAACATACACAAACATGCACACGGGAATAAACACAGATACACACGTACAGTGTTTCAATTCTATTTCAGAATCATCCTCAGGGTAATATGAAACGATAAATTCACATTTAACCTACACTGCTGA
>JBAHVQ010000251.1:156808-171295 GCA_036872915.1 Nanipora kamurai | reverse complement strand
CTCGCACCTTCGGGAATCCGGTCCGCCGCTCTACCTGTTGAGCTATCGAGCCTACAGGGATTGGAGGCGAGTTATTAAGCTCGTCAACTTTTTCAGTTGACTTTGGCAGTGTAAGTTAATGTGAATTTATCGTTACACACGAACACGTGAGCAGAAACACAAATACCGACCACCACATACGCTGGTACATAAAAAAGATAAACATAAAAAAGCCAGAATGTTTAATTCTCACCAATCCTCGTCCTCATTTGATCGCAATGTTAGTCTTTTATCGACTATTTTTATTTGCTGCCCCTTCGACTCGCACAGGAATAACGCTTATGAACACAAATCAGCAAACTGATGCGGTCCAGGTTGAAAAATCCGCAGTGGGTAAACAAGCGTGGGATATGGACCACAAGATCAAATGGACGAGTCATCGCTTATTTCCAGGAACAACCAGTACCTCTCTAAATGTGTAAAGGAATTGATAGACATTCCTACGAATCCCACGATTGTGCAGGACGGACAAACCTTCCGCAGCACTAGGTTAGCTCATTTTGCAGAGCAGACATAGAACTGCCTTTCGCAAGTATTTTTGTTGTTTGGAATTTGAATTAATAAAATTATGTCCTCCCTTGAATGAGACTCGCCCGAGTCAACGTGACGAACCCTTAACTGGTAAAAAATTTGCATGGCGTGTACCACAAATAGTGTTGAATTATATACACAGTGTGTGCCAAAAAAAGCTACCCTAGTCATGCTTCGTTAATAATCTTTACAAATGACCTTGTGAATGGCAAGTGTTTTCTGAAGAACAATTATAATTTTTAATAGGGTAGCATTTTTTTCAATAAAAGTAGTTACCACATCACAAAACTCAACTTACCAATTAACGAAGCCATTAACGGCGCGATATCCGCCTGGGACACATCACATCGTTTCACACCTGACAAGTTCCACTTGCTGGACAAGCCATCGTTGTATTCCTCGTATTTTACTCTTTCTGATTTCTTGATCCCAGCCCCCCAGGCGACTAAGGGAGTGAGCGTTTCATGGGGATGTCCGGCGCCGTGGGACCCCCAGCTGGTCATTCCGTGATCTGAAGTGAGGATGTAAGCTGTTTTGTTGTCATACTCAAAGTGTCGCTCAAATAATTCGTACATTTTCTTAACGCCGCTGTCAACAGTTCCAATATTCCTAAGGTACTCTTCAGATATTGGCCTATGAGCATGACCATTTGTGTCCAGCCCTTGAAGTAAAGCAGAGAGTGCTGTGTTTAATAAGTTGCCTAATGTTTCCAAATTATTTATTTAAGTTAATATTGTTTCATGCTATCCCCCTGTTAACGGAACGATACCTGACGGAAACCGTTGATTTAAATCTGAATATCCTTTTTACACCTATGTCAAGGTGACAAAGACTTGAATTGTTCCTAAGTACTCTTCATATATTGCCTTACTGGTTTGTCAGTCTGAGCATCAATGTTGGTCTTTTTCGGTCTTGAGGGACATAAATGAATTGGTCAAAATGCCATGTTTTCTTGCCACTATTTTAATAGCTTAATTTCTCTTTTGGTTTAAATGTACGACTTATTCTCAAAAAAGCTGTTTGAAAGTTCCTACAATAAGGTTGCAAAACGAAGCAGCATTTAAAGAGTTAAACAGAGTAGAGGACGCAAAGCTTTCACTTTGTTAAAATTTACAACGCTTCAACGTAGGTTTTACCCATTTTTTTCACCCGTGCAGGCAGTTTTACTTTCGTAAGTTAACTTTTCACACAGTCCATTAGAGAATAAATCTGTATTCTCACTAAACGACAGTTTTCTTTTTCTTTATTTAGTAGTTTACTTTAATTTTGCGTTGAAAGTCGCGTAACGCCTATGCAGCATGCATTTTTGTATCACAAATCAGACATCTTACCTAGAAGGTGAAGAAAGAAAACGTTCTTATCAGATCTGACTTTTGCCTGGACTGTTTCATTAGAACTTCGCAAAAACTCTTCAACTTTTTCAAACACCCACGTATCTAACTTTGAAGCATCTTCCCCGGCAAAGTCTTCTTCTTCGGCCTCGTACATCTCGGTCCACACATGGCCACCGCTAGCCCCTTTAGCAAACATTGGTAAAATATCTGGGCTGCCCCACGACCATGTGTTTCGACTTTCATTAAACACAGAATCAAACTCCACCGGGTTTTCTTTCCAACCTAAATGTCAGGTAAAAAGTTACACAACTGAAAAACCGCTCAAGTACTATTCAAGAGCCAGATTAAGTGCACATGTTGTGGGTAGCAGTAACAAGAAAAACAAATAGTTCGAAATTTCAGTTTTGTCGCTATAACCATCACAGTTGCTTCTTGGTTTTGAAACCTGCTTCCTTAGTTGGTTCTTAGTTTTGAAACCAATGTTACTCGTGAGCATCCCTCGTACAGTCCGTAGCTCTCAACAAAAAGTCAAAAATATGCCACAATGGAAAATTACCCGTTGTAGTTGTTATTACGGAATCGAAAGCAAATTATAATTGCTGAAGCGTTTACTCTCAGACACTCATAGTCCGCGTGTGAATTTAGGTTATTGTATATTAAAGTTCAAAGACGTTCTTTGCCTTTCAACATCTTTGCCCACAGCAAAGTTGAGTCTTTTTGGATCTGGAAAAGCATCCAAGATGTAGCCTATCTTAGTCTATCTTTCATTCTCAGCTTAAAATTCTCTTGACGAGAGGACATAATACAACGAGAGGAATTCTGTTTAATAAACTTTTTGAAAAGTCATTCACTGTCGAATTCTATCGGAACGTCATGTTTCCATTCTAACTTTAACAAAAAAATTCCCATTTGTTAACTTTTCGTGGAAATGGCCTAATCTGTGGAAACAGCAGTTTCGGCATCTTTTTTTAACTTCTTGAAAGTTTTAAACTAAAAATAAGCTTTCTCATGCAAAATGCAATATCTCTTAATGTCTTAATTATGTGTATTTAAAAAATATTTCACGGCAAAAGTTTAGAAATTAGCACAAGAGTGATTAACTACCAGAGGCAAGGAATCTTTATATAAGAAATCATCCTGCATGTTTTTTTTTCTGATTAATTACGCCAAGGCAAATTGCTAAAGGCAATTGTGGCACGTTTACCAATACATCCTGGCACCAAGAAACTAAGATTCTTTGTTTAAGCTTTTACCCTAGTTAATCTTTCAGTTTTATTTCAATGTTTTAAGCCTGACGAAAAAGGATCGTGTGACGAACTATTCGTCAAAGTTCCATTTAAACCGAACCTCAAATTATGGGCCTTCAGAAGTAGGTGTTGAAGAAAGAAGGAGAAAATCAATGTCCCAAAATTGGTCGGAATTAAAAAGTTTAGAAATTACGTCATTTTTTTTTTAATTCGAGTCATCAAACTTCATTTGCGAGCCTTCGGTCAGCACAAAAAGGCATAACTTTTACAAGGAGGCTTTTACGATCCAGGCTTTTGAGGTAATATAGACCACATTTAAAAATGGCTGCCAATTCAAGATTCTTTTTTGTTCATTGAAATTAGCCTTTCAAGCTTCATTCTTACGTTACAATCCTTTGAAATTTACAACACAAGAGCAAGGCTTGAAACCATAATTTAAATGCAAATAAAAGAAAATATTAAATTTACAGCCATTTATAATATAATATAAATGGCTAGGGATGACAAATGAATAGGGTCTGTTACTTACATTATGTTATAAAAGATCTACAAATCTGCAGAACAATACTAAGGCTGTACTAAGCCTTTACAGTAAATCATGGCCTTCCCTTTAAAAGCACATCTCTATAATGTCAAGGAACAATAATTCTTTGTTCAATATTTCAAAGAACTTAACTAAATGTTCTTTGTGTTCTCTGAACATAAAGAACCTTTGTTCATCATGCTGTTTACCTTAATCAAAACAGGTATCACCAAATTGGGTGTTGCCAAGTGTTTTTTAGCATGATGCAAAAATTTAATTATTAGAGTGAAGAATGTTCCCTTTAGTCCTGTTTTAACCTTTCATTTCAGTCTTTTTTAACCCATTGTAACCACAATATTTAAAACTATGACCAACACCTTCATCTTACCAGAACTTTACAACTCACACTAGACTCCAAAGACCTGCAAAGTCCACAATACTGAGACAATTTACAAGCAGATAAAGAGTATGTCATGACAGGATAATTATTTGCGATAAAATCTAATTATAAATCCCCATATCTTTGACTTTGGTTTTCTGAACTAGCAGGTACATTTAGGCTTTGGCTTACTCCATTTGGTCCCCTTACATTACAGTATTTTAGTTTAAAACATGCCATTTCAAATAAAAATCTCAGGAATTCCTCAATTGTGCTCCCTGTGTCAATTAAGTATTTAAAAGTTTACAAAACGGACATCCATTTAGTAACTAATATTAAATTTTTGGGATCAACAAGGTTTAAAAAAAGTATTTTGTGAACCTTCAGTTGGCACAAAATTTGTCAACCTCTTTTGGTATTACTTGTAATTTTTCACAGTTTGTTCATACTTTGAATATTCTTTTTGGGTAAGTAAGGATTTATACATGTAGTTAAGGAAATATTATCAGTGCTATTTTTACAAGGTACTTTATCTTGGTAAATGAACACCAAGGTATCTACAAAAATAGTATACTGGTAGCACAACAATGTGCCACTGATATGTTATTACAACTATGTCAACTTTGTAATTCTAGTTACCATTTTTAAATAAAGTACAGTTTCTCTTACTATAAGTCAAACCATAAAACTTTCATTTAAACAGTTAAGAAATCAAACCCTTACAGTAAATTTTGGCAGCAACATAAATAGTAACCTCAAGTGCTATTCTTATTTTTAATTAATGTTAAATATTAATGAACATGTTTTCTAGTTTAGGGATAATTATCATAAATAGCTGACAATACAGTGTAAAGCTCCTTTGATCAGATAGGTGTAGTATTCTTAAAACAATGAGAACACTTCACATTTGTAGAAAAATTCTCATTAAAAGAGAAAGTTCATTATTCATAACTGGCATGAATTATGTAATGTAAAAAATGTGAATACCAGTATTAGCATTTCTACAGAATATAAATGTTGAATCTTTCTTAGGACTCTGTCACCCACATGTAACTCTTGACTGAAATAGGATATGCAACCTTGGTCTACTATCTAGGGGCCCCACTGGGAATAGTGACCTTATGGGGAGTAGATACCTGAGGGATAAGTTACCCTAGGGCTGGGACAACAAAAAGGGCAACAAGTGAGTATGGAACAGAACACATTGCTAGGCTGTTGTATTTATCACAAGATTGCTCATTAAGGTGTTTCATGGGAACTAGTTAAACTGTTTTTGCAACTTAAATTAGCTGAAGTTTATTGTGATCACCACTTTACTGTGGATCTTTTATTAGTGTGGTTTATTATCCATGGCTTAAGCACCTATCAATGTTAGCCCAAAGGACGAGGTTGGGCATACAATTTTTTGCGCAAATTTTTCATCAAATTTCCCACCATGGGACAGTAAATGTCAGTCAAATGTGATCAAATACCCTGCTGTCAGACACAAATATATTTGTCAAACATGTACACATTTTTAGCCACTACACATGCTCTTCCTTAAAGGATTCAAGATGGTGCCCAGAGTTCAAATTGTCTTTGTAGTTCAAATATCCCTACCTCGGGATGAAAATAACCATCAAATTCCCAAGGGTGGTGGAGACAAAAATCAATCAAATTCCCCACATGTGCCTGACCTCCCCCCTAGGGTTTAACACTGATGGGTGCATTGCAATAGCCTTGACCTATTTTCTCTCATACAATGTTAGCTATTTGTAGCCTTACAACAGACACATTGTAGGTACAATACAAGCAATATCAGATTTAACTTCAAGCCTGCATTTGGTTTCTGTGACTTGCTACCTGTTAGCTAATATGTGAAGAATTTCCTCTAATAAGCGTAGGTTTCGGTCAAGAATTGGGGGGGGGTTAAAAAAGTACTCGGAAGGGGCAAGTGGCCTTCTTGCCCCCTGCTTGCGCCACCACTGACTACCATGAAATCCAACATCAATAGAATTCATACCTTTCGCTACAGCACTGACGTCTTCGTAAAATCCTGCAATTAGAGCCACATGACCTGGTCTTGACTCAGTAGGAACACGTGTGTGAGACACGCCCCATCGCCCAGAGTTCAGTATTACATTGCGAAGGAACGGTGCTCTGGTCTTACCGTTATGCAATTCGAAAAGTTTGTCAGCTCTCAAGCCGTCAGCCACGAAAAGAATAAGACGTTTAGCGGGCGCCTCATGGGTTGATCTGTGTGGTGTCATGCCATGAACTAGCGGTGAAGTGAAATAGATATCAAACACTGAATATAGATAGATTATATGAACAAAAACTCCTAGAACTACAACAACTAATGCAGTTGATGCCATCTTGTACAAGATTACCGTGGGCTCAAATGTCGAAAGCAGTTGCTACGAAATATTTCAGAAATCCTGAACACAAAACAAGGTAAAAAAACACAACAGATAACCTGCAACATACATTTACCTTAATTGCTTTAATGATTTTCGGATAAAATGAAAGAAAAAATCCAAATGTTCATCACTATTTCTTTTTGCATGCGTGGTATGAAAATTGCGGACTGGTAAACTCAGAATATTTCAGAATGTTATGAGCCAAGGTTTTGAGATACTAGAGAGTAGCATAGTAGAATATATTAGCATTAATAGAAGCATAATGGCACGGCAATTAATTATTGCGTGTGGAAAAAAATTTATATTTTCTTTAGTGTCGTGTTACGTTCATATTGTTGTGCCCTCATGTCGCTTGTGTGAAGTAGACCTAACTGAATGGTGACACGATTGCATTAAATTTTAAAGAACGTAACCAGTTTTGTGGCAAACCTTTTAAAGTGGTATTGCATTTTTAACAGCAATGCGCACAAAACGGGAGGCCCGGACCGCCATTGAAAATGTGTTCAGCTACCAATCAGGTGAAAGTATAGACCGGAAATTCCCGCGCTTTTGTGAGTTATGAGTCCAGAAACTACGCGTACGTATGATGTTTGTCAGCGGTGTCCTTGGACATTCATCACAAATATTCTCACCGATGGGTCCAGATCCATTTGTTTTAACCAATCGAACGTTTCTGCATAATTTAACACATGGAAATTCGATGCATTAAGACTTCAAAAGGATTTTGATCAGATTACACAGTTATTAATTTCTTTTGAAAAATTTCGGAGCTGAAGGGTTGAGAATCATGTTTCACAATTCTTTTGTGAAAAAACGAGGAAGAATCTCGTATGTTGTGTCCCTTTCCGTAAAAAAAAGATGTTGAGACTTGTGCCTTGAATTCTCCATGTCCTCCTCTAATAGCTATACGTGCCCTGAAGCAAATTTCATTTCTTCAGATAATGGTATCCTTGCTTCTGTTTCCGCAGCCAAATCCCCATTGTCATTGCCGGAAATTATGGAACGAAAGCTGTTCAACAATGCTACTTAAACTTTCAGTGCGCTTCAATTCTTTTCCCACTGTCAAATCTGTATCGTGACATTTGTACAATGCGATTCCATTCCTACAGATTCAACGTTTTTCAGCCACACATCTCGCAACTTACCGGTTTATTCATCTTGGCTACGAGTACTTAGATCTTAATATCCTGATAAAACGGAAATGGAACAAGAATTTATGTGTATAAAAAATAACTTTACGTTTATACTTGGATACATAAAGTAAAATATAAGCAAACCAATATTTTTTATCATTCTGAAAAGCCTGACTCTGGTATGCCGGCAGTTTGGCCTGCGATTTTGAGATAAAACCCCGGTGGTTTATACCAGACAAAGTTCTCATTAAAATAATTTCAAGACAGACATGCTGCGCGACACGAACCGTCCACATGAAAGGATGTAAGGTCAAGCTGAAGTCAATTTTGCAGACCTGGCCGTCGATAAAGTCCTTGTACAGGTATTTGTTCCCATGTGCCGGAACAGTATTCCGGTCAATACAGGTGGCGTTTTGAGTGCATACCGACGACATACGAGCACCAGCCTGTCGGCACCATTACGTTTTCATTACGCACGCCACGACTAAAGCAACGTCAAATGTTCCAACGTCTCCTCCATATGTAGGACATTGGTCGCACAGTAGTGGTGCGCGTGCCTATTACCTTTGTTAATAGGATCCGATTTCGGCTCCTTGCAGTTGTATGATTAATGTTACCTTGGTCGCATGCGAGAAGAGTATTGTAAAGTTTGACTCTACCATACACCACAGGTTTACTCCGGGTGGTCTGGTTTCCTCCTGTAGTAACACTGGACCCATCAGCGATGTCCCTCACTGAACCTCTTTGAGAACAGCGTACGTTCGCTAATAGGGTTGTCCAGCATGAATAAAAACACTTTACTTTACTTCACTTCACTTCACTTCACTTCACTTCACTTCACTTCACTTCACTTTACTTTACTTTACTTTACTTTATCATCGTATATTCATAACCTTATTACCTTTGTATTCTTTAGAATTAGTAAGTCCGCATGATTGTTTCTGATGAGGAACTCTAAATGAAATCCTATCGTGGTTTCTCCGCCAAGTATAGTCTGAAGATTTTTAACGCGATCTTCCAAAACTTTGTCAATGCCATTCTAAAAGAAAGATAAGTCTAGATGAATTTCCTTATGTTTCTTATAATTTTCTTACTAATTTTTTAGATGCAGTAGAGAATCAATCTGAGATTGCCACCACTCGTGATGCTTTTTCTTGAATAAAATAGGACGATTTTAGCTAGTTTAAAATAATTGAAGATCAATACGAAAAGAAACAGGTTTGCAGCAACTCTTGGGCTTGTGGATTTTGTGCTGTGATTGGTCCAATTTGTGTATTAATATAGGTCAGATAAAAGGCGATGCAAACAATGTTTTTTTTTGTTTAACGTCGTTTTTCTTTGGTTTTCTCAAATGAGACGATAGGAAAAATCAGTTGTCAAGACTAGCTCTCAACAGACGTAATGTAAGTCCTATCCCATAATGAACTAATGCAGTATTTCCTTACCTGGAGAGATTGTAAAAAACATGTACCAACGTCAATTCTTAATTATCAACAACCCTTCTGAGGACCAGTGAACGTCGTCAAGCTCGTAATCGCAACTCGACGAACGTTCGCTGGTCGCCTGACCTACTCCAATCTCCTACATGAACAAAATTTGTGTTCAGCATTTAAAAATTCTTCTATCCATCATTTTTAATGCATGAAGCCGTTTCATGTTTATGATACAGGTTTTGAAACTATGTTAATTCGCCGATGTAAACATTGACCTACGTTATATAATGAAAAGAAAAAGCAACGAAAGTATTAATGATTCAAGATTTTGGCGGAGCAAGTTCGTATTCAATGTTCGTCAATATGGTCTACACCTATTCGGTGCCAGTTGAGTGGTTGTCGTTTCACAAATTTATGACTATTTCCGGCTTTCTAATCCTCACTTTTTTAATTGTGTAACACCAATTATTTTATCTGGCAGCTTTTCATTTATAGAAGTTCTTAATGTCCTGGTCATGTTTGCGTTACCTTTGAAACTACTGCTAAGTGCACTTAGTGCAATGAGATTAGTGCCTAGTCATTCGCCACAGACAAAACGAAAAGGATGATAGGGAGGGGTTAAACTCTTTCTCGTCTGGAGCTCTCTCTTTGACGACTGAAATCTTCTGGGGTTGGTCTCAGTAAAACAATCAGGCGTCAGTCGTCGATAAAGACCTATCCTACTGGTAAGTTCCCCAACAAATGCTTGCCACCACTTTTCCCTTCTTATGCAACAGCAATAACCACTAAAGTGACATGTGGACTGGGCTGAGGATCATAACTAGGTAATGTCCATGAAATTGATAATATAATAAAATCATGAAATGATGATTATGCAATTGAGTCATGAATACATAAGACCTGGGTCAGTTGCATAAAGCTTAATGCCTAGTCGTACTTTGAACGTCTGACGTTAGAACAATGAGTTTTAATAGATTTAACGTTGGACGATGACAGTAAGACCTTACGTTAACATTTATGTAACTGGTTTAGCCATCTAAATATGTTGTTGATGCATTTTAATGCAGGGTTGTTGCTTCAGATATAGAACAACTTACACGCAACATACACGGAAAGTGGGTTCTGCCGCACAAATCTCGTGAATTGCGCAGCGCTGGTTCGTTGATTCGATAAATTCCACTCGGGGACTGTATTATTTCTATTACTTTATTAATTTATTTACGTATACATGGTTGTCTCCCTCTCTATCTCTTCTCCTGGACTTCTCTTCCCACTTACACAACCTCTGTAACCTTCTTGTGTCGTGTCTAGAGGCCAAGTGCCAAACCAAGGACTTTGGTGTCAAGGTCCAGGTAGGCTTACAATGGTTCTTTGTGCTACAATTACCAATTAATGTTCTAATCAAATGTTATTTCCCGTATTCGTATTAATATGTATTGTCAACTTAGAACTGTTCTACCACAGGTACATAATTTGGACAATAATTTTCTTTATCGACAATGTACATTAGATAAATGACAAGTTTGTGTACCTTGTTTGATATTTCATCATCTCCATTACCCTCTGTTATTAACGGTATTGTTGTCCTTAATTTTCTTATTACAGAAGACAAAAACTGCTGGGTTGCATTTTCATATAAGTCAAATGCTATTTGATATGCCATTATGGTTTGGTCTTTCTACAAAGGCAAGTAGCAGTGGAAATGTTACTTTAATAACAACTTAAACCACGCAAAAGCCAGGCTCGAATCATGACTAAACACCTCTGTTTAACTATTTTGCACCAGGCTGTTGTTTGTCTCCACAATTTAAATGGTGCAATTAACTCCATAAAATTCATGACGAAAAAATAAAGGAAATTGTTTAATTAGGTGTCGAAAATCGCATACAAAATCATCCCAAATTACATAAACTTTTCCTTTAGTTTGTTCTGCTAAAACGATTTGTATTTCACAGGTCGCTGGCTTATATTGTACAAATGCATTACATAACACTTGTGACAGCGATTTTATTCCTATTTGTAAAAACAATGAATAGCCGTTTGTAACTGTGTGTACATAGAAAATAATGATCAAAATATCGCGTGCAAGGAAGTTGACAATTTTGGCAGTGAAGAATAATGTACATGAACAATAATACATCAAAACGTGTCTAAAATAATATTCGCTATTCATAAACTTAAATTGGATAAATGTGGCGATAATCTCGTCACTCGCACACGTTGTTGATCAGGGAGTCGACTAAAGTCAAACATCTTCCCTAAACTCTACTGTATTTAACTCATTTTGCGCAATCATCCTCTTGAACGTACCTCGTTATCCTTGATTAGTTTGTCCAATATATCAACAACTGCATCTGCGTCATCCAAGAAAATACAACACTACACAACATTTAAAAACATGCAAGCTCACGACGATCCATAGA
The DNA here is from genome assembly GCA_036872915.1 of Nanipora kamurai. Lineage (NCBI taxonomy): Eukaryota > Metazoa > Cnidaria > Anthozoa > Scleralcyonacea > Helioporidae > Nanipora > Nanipora kamurai. The sequence continues at coordinate 159,854 of JBAHVQ010000251.1, read as the reverse complement.
AGCACAGGGAATCACCTTAAGTTTAAATAAATGTCTAATCTATTGCACATGAAACAACACCTTCAGAATTCTTCTCATATATAATATACATATACAAGCATAATTATAGCCATTGGTGGGATTCAGGATGTTATCCCTCCCCGACCCGCTGTTAGATAATTCTATCTTTAACTTAACACTAAATGTGCGGACGTTCATAAATTCCCGGATAACAGCGGGGAAGATAGATACTGATAAAAATTGTACTCGGAGTACGTGTCACCCTTCTTGTCAAACCTTCCCTCAAAATCCTGGCCATGATTCAGGCTTTGGGAAATAAGAAACCATGCATTTTATAATAAACCAAATACTAAGAAAGATCCAATCTAACAAACAAGCGAACAAACCTGGCAAACGTTGATATAGTCCGGCGTTTTCAGATTTAAATATAACTTCACTAAAACGTTTAGCACCTGAAAACAAACGTACAACATTAACATGGAGTCTAGATTGTATGAAATGATCGGCATTGAGTCATACGTCGGGGGGAGATACAAACAGTCACCCTGAGACTAAGTGCACGTCTGTTGTACAGATACACCTTGCTGATACGAATTCTGGATAAATCAAAACATACCTCATTTCTGAATTGTCTGCTCGGCATTAGAGACATGCAAACTTTCAGACTGTATGAAAGCATAGCTTCTATATCATCCTAGGAGAAAAGGCACCACTTATGTTATAGCGAAGAGGACAAGAGAGAAACAAATGGAAAGCGAAAAACGAAGACAGAGGAAAGCTGTAAGGCAAGAGTGGAGAAAGGGGAGGATACCTCTATTCTCAGGTGAAAGACGGTCTTTGTATAAATCTTAGAAAATGCTTGAGTCAGAGTATATATAATTAAGAAATACAGTAATACAAGTCAGCATATCTTCTTGCGGTTTCCTAAAGTAAGAATCTTTTCAAGAAAAATACTTACTTTTGGACTATTTTTACTTAATCTAAGTAAAAATATTCTTAACAAAGTTCCAGCCAAGAATAACATTTTTTGCTGGTTTTGAGCAATTTGTTGCTTAAAAGAAGAATGTAAATTCTTGGTAAAAATAATATTCTCACTATACTGACAAGAACAATGTATTTGTTTCTTTAAGCAATTTATAGCCTAAAATAAGTACTTTTTTTTGCTTGAAATAAGAATTGCACAAGAATGTCAGTTCTTGTTTTAAGTGAAGTTATTCTTGAAAAAAAGTTCTAGGCAAGATAATATTTTTGAAAGAATTCTTCATAACAATAATATTCTTACTGTACTGACACGAATAATTTTGCTTGTTTTAAGCATTTTCTTCCTTATTACAAGTTTGCTTTTTTTTCTTAGAATAAGAATCACAATTTTGCCGTGTGCGTGCGGAGGAGAGACCTTTTGAGCTTAAGGTACAAATTTCTGTATCGGGTGGCCTTTAGAAACTCAGTGCATGGAGTAGCGGTTTAGAGAACAGTTTACAACAGAAGTCAATGATAAAGTAATTAAGTCCGTCTATGTATGGACAAGGAAACGTGGATCTACTTATTACGAAAGGAACATTACAACGATACAAGATCCAACGGCTCCGGCTACAAAGAATTTTTCTGTTGTGCCTTTTTCGGTTTGTGAAGCGTAAAATGTGAATTAAAATGTGAATCCAATAGTTCAACATTGTTACCATTAACAATGCACCATGTAACATAATTATAATTATTATTATTATTATTATTATTATTATTATTATTATTTGTTTAACATCATGTTCTGGCTGTTGTCATTGCCGTTATTTCTTCTGTGAGGCGAGTCATAACAAATGACCAAAGGCTAACAGAATTATCTCTTCTTCACATTTCCAACACTTTCCTCAATATCCTTGCAGTTCCCAACAAGGCAGTCTTTTGCACCACTCCAACATTGAATGTTATCCCTAGTTTTTCAATCCACCTATCAAATTCTTTGGTGACAAATTATTATTATTATTATTATTATTATTATTATTATTATTATTATTATTATTATCATTATTATTATTTACATATATCATTATTATTTACATATTATTATTGTTTTTACATACATTGATTAAGATCTAGAATACAGTATACTCACCGATTTTAGAACTGCTTCTTCGAAAACGTCTAACCTTCTTGTTTCTAACGCAATACCAATAGCCTAGAGCACAGTCAAGTAAATTGAATTATTTCGGCAAAGCAAGAACTAGTTTATTCATATTTAACAGAAAAATATTAGTACTGTAGTCTAATACAAATGGTACAATATGATTTACAACGCTAATCGATGTCTAATAATTGATTGATTCTAAGTAGTCGCATGTAATTAAAAATAAGGCTAAGTCTTTCGCCCAAAACATAGTCAATCCATATATGGTATGAAAACCCAGGCAAAACTCTTTGTTATATCTTTTTGTTCACCTTTATGTGCACTTGTGCACAGTCGAGAACAATGTACTTTTGCAATAATGAGGCGATCATCCAATGACAGCGATTGGGCTCAATCACTCAACCATTTTGTTTAAATATTAATAAGCATAAAACAAAAGATTTGTGCACGGTGAGGACTGTACCAACATAAAATCGAAGCTCATTAGAGGCGCCTTGAAATTTGCCAAGTTTCCAGACCTTAACTCTATTGACTATGCCCAAAAGCAGTGATTATACTTGTATAGTCCAATAGGTTTTTCGACAGCAATTGCCCTTGCTACCTCGCGCAATTCCATCTGACGCAGGCAGAAAGCTGCTCGACTAAGATAAACACTCTCCTTAAAATAGAAACACCTATAAAGAACTTTCTCAAATTTTCGATGACTTGATGGAAGTTCCATTAGCATTGACTAGCGGACAAAAAGTGCCACAATGTCGACATAGCTATCTTTAACCCATAATATTTTCTTTAAAGGAAGAAACAAACTCCGAACAATAGTGTCATCTTCATACGAGCAAACTCAATATACAGAGTGTAGAGAGTGTAGGTGTTTGCAAGCTTGGATATAAACAACGAAAGGCTCGTTCTTCAAGCTTTATGAAA
>JBAHVQ010000251.1:125897-156708 GCA_036872915.1 Nanipora kamurai | reverse complement strand
GTAGAATGCAAGAAGAGCGCTAGAAATTTGTCTGAAAACTTTAACGAATCGAGTAAAATGTGTGAGAGTGTTTCGCCCGAGCTTGCAACGAGTGTAGAATGTAAAACCAAGACAGACGTAAAAGAAAATTTTGATAAAGTAGCGTCTAGCTGCGATCAGTCAATTGTTATTAACACAGATTACACAAAGATAGTTGTTTCGTACAAATGACTGGTTTTAAAGTTCGCCTTCTATTGACTATGACTACTGTTGTTGTATTTAGGAATTTAGTGTGTATAATAACTCTAATTGGTTGTCATCTCTTTAAGATTTGTAGTGCTCATTATACCGTGTGAAAATGCTGCTTTTGTTGTGTTTACTTTCACTCTTTATTCAATATACAAGACAAAACACTTTTAAAAAGCTGGCTGCAATAATTTTTGTATTGCAGTGAGCTAGCTGCAATAATTTCTATATTGCAGTGTGCCATTTAGCGCGTATATTATTTACCCCTGGTAATTTCCTTACTATCAAAAAAGACCGCTCCCGTTTTTCTGAAGAATCTAATCCTACTCATGGCGTTCCATCGTATAGCGCAGAGTGAGAACAATAGGTTATTATGACCGTCAGTAATTATATAAAGCTACTTATTACCCCGGAAACAGACTGAATCTGTCTATAGTTTCGACAGATATAGTTAGTCCATATTGTCGCTGTTCCTCATTGGCCACTTAATTCCAATTAAATTCTAACCAATAATGAAGGATCTTCGTTTTACCGTTCCTCCCCTCCTTCCTTCCTCCTTCCTTTTTTTCTTCCTTCCCTTCCTTCTGTCCTCCTTTCCTTCTGTCCTCCTTTCCTTCCTTCCTCCTTTCCTTTCTTCCTTCTTTCCTTCCTCCTTTTTCTCTCTTTCCTTCCTTCTTTCTTTCCTTTTTTCTTCCATCCTTCTTTCCTTCATTTCCTTCCCCACTTCCTTCCTTCTTTCCTTTCTTCCTTCTTTCCTTCCTCCTTTTTCTCTCTTTCCTTCCTTCCTCCTTTCCTTTCTTCCTTCTTTCCTTCCTCCTTTTTCTCTCTTTCCTTCCTTCTTTCTTTCCTTTTTTCTTCCATCCTTCTTTCCTTCATTTCCTTCCCCACTCCCTTCCTTCTTTCCTTTCTTCCTCCCTTTCTTCCTCCATCCCTTCTTCCTCTCTTCCTTACTTTCTTCCTTCCGGCCTTCCGCCGATTTCTTTCCTTTGTTCTTGCACTCTTTCACCCATTCATTCTTGTTTATACCCATTTTTCATCCATTAATTTTTTTATCATTTTACTCCTCACTCTATTCTTGTTTATCTTGTTATCCTTTATTCATTTCTTTTCACTCTTTATCTCCCTCCCATTTCTTAATTAACTTAAATGTCTTAACGCCAGTATGTTTGCTATTATTATAGAAGTTCATGCAACATTTGATCTTAATATGCATTTAGGTATGGCAGGGGAAGATGGAAAACAAGGCCGTAGAGGAGAACAAGGACTCAAAGGAACTAAGGGATTGCGCGGGCTAACTGGTGAACTTGGACGACCCGGACGTATTGGAGTTAAAGGTAGAAAGTTTGTCTACTTAGGTATATCTGCGGACATGCAGGCATATATTTTTTCTTTCTTTTGCCAGCCAGGAATAAAACATTTTACAATAGTTCTAAACATGATTACTGGAAAGTAACAAACAAAAATGAACCAGTGACAACCATAGCAGTACCACGAAATATACACTTTTCAGTGATTTTTCCAATTTGAGTAAAAATGACATGAAAAAATCGAGTATAATTACCAGTTTTGGTCGTTTTTGAGACTTTGTTTACGGAAAGCCTTTCTCGATAAGTCATTCAAGATCAACCCTAGTCAACTGTCATTAAATAGAAATTGAAAGCGAACACTCCGATTGTTTTAGTGGAAACTAACTGATGTTAGTTTTCAAACTTATTGTGGAAAACGAGGTATAAGCATTGTCTTTTTTCCAAAAAATATCGGCCTTACTACGTTGCTCACCGTTATTCGATATCTGTTGACAATTAAGACAAACCAAACAGTGGACTATTACAAATCATGTTCTCTAATTGGTTGATCTATACTGTCAATAGTGACAGATCATTAATAGAGCAACAAGCCCATTTTCGAATTTAAAACAACAGAGGAAAAACTCTCGTCTCACCGTGCTTTTTAGATGTTGCTTTTTGGGTAATATGTTGGAGAAATCGGTCCAGAGAAGACTAAAAGGAAATCAGATATGAAATGTATAATGTAATAGTAGGAAAACGCATAAAAATGTTAAATTTGGGCAAATTTTGTGATTCAAACTAAACTTCACAAAGATTTCAGTTAACTAAATCATGTTTCGTATTACAAATAACTGTGAACGTTTAATTTCAGAATGGTTTCCAGACCAGTCAAAATTTACTATTCCAGTTTAAACCTTAAACATTATTATAAAGAAAGTAGATGTCAAAGTGACGAACTTCGTCACTATCTTCAGGTTTTTTTAATGTAGATGCGAAACAAACATTCGTTTAAGTAAAAAATTTTTGGTTTTTACTTTTTTAACCCTTCAACGATCATGAAAACGAAAAACAAAAAAACAACGATAAATTCTGCCACATCTTTTGGTTTATAAATTACGCGCGCCAAAATTTTCCACAGATTTCAAATTTGCAAAAGGTGGAGAGGGGCACTGATGTCCTGTACACGGGAAGTTGCATTCAAACGGTTAAAATAATATTTGTGCCTACTAGTTGGTTTCTAGTTTCTACTAAAACAATTGTACTACACCATTTCGTGGTCTAATTGTTTTTTACATGTCGAACAGCAAAGCTAATCAAACTGTAGCATTTGTATTTTACTAGTAGGCAGGTTTCTACGTATTATGTACATTTCTACTAATCATTAATTTTTCGTCAATCTAAAAGAAAACCATTTGCCCTTGGTCCCAGAGTTTTCCTTCAACCAGCAGTTTAAACCGCTTTAGGAAACGTCAGGAAAATAACGTGTAGGGATATATACCGGAAAGTTTAGAGTCAGGGTTGGTTGGTGTCAAACGTCCCCTTAATCGTGTTTATATTTGGTGAAGGAAATTTTCGAGGGTCAGAATAGTATATTTTGAGGTCCAACCGCAACCAGTTGCGAAAAATTGCAACTCTAGGGCAGCCGGAGCATCACTTCATGTTGGTGAGTGTCAATGCCAAATAGTCCTTAAATGTCCCCTTAATTGCGCGGTTTTTCCGGCTTTTTTTATAGTAACAATATTGGGAAACTTTTAGCCACTGACATAAGTACGGACATAAGGGATGTTGGTGGCACAATGGTAGTGCGTGGGTCTCTCGCCTCTATGCCTAAAGTTCGATTCCGGCTCCGTGGAGTTTTCTCATTAAAGTTACCTTGGTCACATAGGAGAACAGTGTTGTCCAGTTTGACTCTACCAAGCATCGCAGATTTTCTCCTGGTACTGCGGTTTCCTCCTGTAGTAACACTGGACCCATGAGGGATGGCCTTAATGGACCTCTAGGGATAACAGCGTAGTTTAGCTGATAGGGTTATCCAGTATAATTAAAGGAACTTTACTTCATTCTACTTTACTTTACTTTACTTCACTTTACTTCACTTCACTTTACTTCACTTCACTTCACTTCACTTCACTTCACTTCACTTCACTTCACTTTACTTTACTTTACTTTACTTTACTTTACTTTACTTTACTTTACTTTACTTTACTTTACTTCACTTCACTTTCTCACAATAGCTGTAGAATAAAGGTTTAGTTTGAATGAAAAGCCCAAAGTTAATTTAAATTGTCTTTTACAGCTGGGAAATGGTGCTCAAAACTCGAATCAACTTATGGCTACGCTAGCTCTGGTATAATGATCTGTCTTTGAATACCCAACGTTTTAGAAACGTTTCCCATAGTGGACCGATTTGAAAATGCCAGTCGTGCGTTGTAGAGAGAACGAAAAACTTTCTTTCCATTTACTGTAAATAGAAATAGGAGAGCAACAAGAATTTCTGAATGGGGACGTTCCTCTCCAAAGAAAACTCTCCGCTCCTTCTTGACGTGGATGTCATTATGTGACTGCCCGGAAGAGCTTTTATTATCGTAGAACCTCAAAAATGATTCAAAAAATGCATTTCGTATCGTTAATACTTCAGACAGAGGCGATTTTGTTGAATAAAAAATGCTATAATTTTCTATAATAAAGATTTTTTTATACCAATTGAGGGGGGGAGCAATTGCCTCCCCTGCGTTTCCGTAAATCTTTGTAGACGTGTGATGTTTCTTTAGTTTAGTCTTTTTACGTTAATTTCGGGCACCAAAATTATTGGAACACTCACCGAAGCCAGACTGATTAAATTTCAAACAACAATTGGTCTCACTTTACCAATACTTAACTATTTGGCCGAATCTGTTTTTGGTTTCATCCTTGGCGATATTGACTATGGAGGCCGTCGTTATAAATAGTCCAGTGTAAAATCTCCTTAAAGATCATCCTCTTTAAGGCTATATTTTGTTTTGGATTTAAATTAAAATTTACTGGCTTGAAAGGTGAATAGGATATAAACTGTATGTCTTTGGCTTTAACCCAATTACATACTTTCGCCTTATATGTAATTGTCTTACCAGTTAAAACCTGACATGTATCGATTCCCTACAGGAATCCCTATACAATGAGCAGATTTCTCTTTGACGTTGATGACATACGATCAATAATAAAAAATTCAAGTTATCGGAAACAAATAAACAAAAATTGCCCAATAGACGATCGTAGCTCATTTGGACACGTCAGCGATCTGCCCCACACAAGTTTTCGCAGTTATGTAAATTTGTTCATTTTACTGAGTAGGTCAACAAATGGGACGATACGGTAGTAGAGAGGCTACTCTCATTTTTGCGAGAAATATGAGTACATGAGAGGAATGTGATAAACAAAATTCCTTAAGTAGGGTGTGTTTCAAGCGATATAATTCGTTTCATGGGGAGGAATTTTGCGCACATCCGCTTGAGATCCATTTGGATCTTGGCCACCTTAATTTTCACCAGATAAATATTATATAATATAGCTGGATCTGTTTTTGCGTTTATTTGTAGTAAACTTTTACAAATGAAATTTAATGACAACGGTGATTTAGAAAGAGAAATTGCACTTTAAATCTCTGAAACGGCACAAGCACTTTTCACCCACATTATGTTATCAAAGACTATAATTATATCCTGATTGATCGACGGAAATTGGTTACAAATAACTATTCGGCATTTTTAGTCAATTTTCATATAATTTCACAAAACCTCGCATAAAAATGGCACAGGTCCCCGAAGAAATACCACGAAATAGAGTTGCATTGCCAAGGTGTTTACTAATCATTAACATGATTGGTTTATTTCAAATGAGAGATCCCGAATTCACACGTGTTGTCTTTTGTGTTTTGAATTCCAATACTTAACGTGACGTCACAATAGATCACGTGATCTTAAACAACTGTAGTCATCTTTTATCGTGCGGAGATTTATTGATGTTGATTATCAAACAAGGAAGGCAATGTCGGAACCTGAAGTCGAGGTACTTTTCATTTTTCGCTTATATCGCGTCGAAAAATAACTCATTTTAATGTTAAAATTACGTGAACGTTGTTGGCCGTATTTGGTAGGATTTTTGGGCCACTGGAATTAAACATAAGCGCTCTACGTGCATCCTATGTAGTTTATGTCAAACACGAGGATGCTACCAATGTCAATTTCAATGTTTAAATTTTTAATTTTTAGTGGGTCGGCACCAGTTGTGGAAAACACGGCTCGTACACCTTTTATAAGGGTTTCAAATTGACAGTCAATGGACAAACAAAGAAATACTTGCTGGGAGAATTTTACTTTGTGCGAAATTCGAAAGACAGACCTATTTGCATTGCTGAGCTCCAACTTGTCTGGCACGATGCTAACACCGGTAATCAGCTTGCATCAGCAAGACTATATTTCCGACCCGAAGCTACACCTGGTGGAAGACAGCATTGTCATGGAAAGGTAAATTTAAGGAAAAAAAAGTGTGAATAATACTGCTAGTTTATTTTGGGATCCCTTTCAAGCAAGGAATTTCTTTTGGACGACAATTTCTTATCGCTAATATGTTTACTACGCTTGAGCGCGTCTTGTTACAAGTAGTTTGTCCTTGCGTTTTTGAAATTGATGTGATTTTAAAATTCTCGATGCGATTTGGCCATAAATTTCTATGTTAAGGCGTTTAATTCTGGGGCTGCTAAAGGGAATATAAGTTTCTCATCTAAAGTAAGAGTAAGCAGTCTTTATGGTGAAGTGTGGTTTGGTTATCTGGGTTTATTTGTAATCAAATTATTTTCGAATCCCCCATGAAAGCAATTTGACTCCCGTAGTCCTATATTTAGTGAATAGCGAGGTATTTTGCCGTTTTTATTACGATATTATATACTTCTGACTCACAAAGAATTTCTTGTGTTTTTAAAACAACCAAATGCGATAAAAATATATGGAAATTTGAACTCGACTTGAATGCGATGGAATCTCTTGATCAGTTACTCATTACGACACCTTGTTTGCCCCGCTATAGTAACTCCGAACATCAAAATCTGGTGAATCTTTTCCTCAAATACCACAAAAATATTCCCAAACAAGCAAAAAGTAATTATTTTCTTTTAATGTGAACAGGGAATTTTTTCCTAACAGCTTAAAATACGCTAGAAATCTTTAAAATCCTGGTATTTTGAAATCACGAGTGCAAATTTGGCTACGCGCCATCGCTTCGGCCTTGAGTAATAAATCCTGTAGAATAGTGCTCAAGATGATTTTTAATGAAATAAAATTCAAAATTTCTTCTCTTTATTATTTTCGACGATGAGAAGGCCTACTGGACCGTCTAAAGGTTCTTTCTAGTTTGTTTGCAAGCGTGCAGATTCAAGATTTAGCTGAGTAAACAATGAATATTTGAGTCCTATTGATTTGCATTTTTACTAACTGTTTGACAATAACGAAATCTCAAACTCGATCATCGATGAATGTGTTTTTCATTAAAGATGGGTACTAGTTTTGTTTCCTGCCTACTATCAGTGAAAAATAGTTTTGAAATGGAGAATTTCTGTTGTTTTATAATAATATTTGTCCCTTTCTACGTTCAGCAATATTTCCGAACCTAATTACATAAATCCTTTGAGGGCCTTATTTGGCATAATGGCAGGACTCTGATTAAATAAATTGATGATCATACTACCCAGCAGATTCCTTCTCAACGATTTCGGGAAAGGAAAAGAATTTTTCGAGAGGCATTTACGGAGCTGTAATTTCTGTGTATGCGAGAGATTAAATTACAGAAAAAGATATACACACTCAAATTATGTCGGATATGCCAATGGACTCCAGCAATTTCCTTTCTAAATTTAGCGATGTCAAAAACGACTTAACCAAAAGAAACAGAAAGCCCGTTTATCTAGTCATATGCTCTTAATTCAAGTTTTATATATAGACAAAAACGTTTTTATAGAGAAGATTATGAAATAGTATTTGTTCTTGCGGTTCTTCTGTCGTTCTTGAGTTTATATTCATTCGCCCGATAAAGTGCCATGAGTCGTGTCTACGTTTTTGCCGGATAAGATTACATCCACAACACATGTTGACAATGATAAATTTAAATATTCGGGAGTTAGGATACGTGCCTCAAATTTAATAGCTAAAAGATAATACACCTATCTTACACTCAAATACATTCACAAAAAAGTGTCCAAAGCAATATTTCGTTCTCAAACATTTCGCAGTCCGATAGTTAGTTCACAACCACATATGTTCAACATGTCAGTTAATTAATCATTAAATTAAATTGCATTCTTCGTTGTCAAAGCCGTATATTCAATATTCATATTATATTTTACTTCAAATTAAAAATATTTGTATATATATGCTCATTCCGTTAAGCTCAAAGCCATACTTTTACTTTTGAAAGATTCACAAGCCAGCAGATAGCGAAGTACACGACCTATTGAGACCTGGTGGATACCTCTATACTTCCATAGTTTTAGCATTAAGCCAAACATACGCTCGTTATGCACATATATCATTCACTCGGCTGGTATTTGCATATAACATCTCAATGACAATACGATTGTTTCAAAACAAAATGAATTTTTGTTTCGAACGCTTCTTGAGAAATTAAAAGACGTCATGTTTTTGTCCTCTTTCCTCATATCTTTGATAAACTTCCACCGATTCGTGTAATGAACAAACTATTTAAAGAAATTTACATGACCGATATTCAATCTTCCTTACGGTACTTAGCACGTGAAAAACGCTCTTCCTCGATTCCAATTACAATAAAACAAATAGGAGCTCTTGTTTTGATTCTGCTTTTGGGCTTGTTTTAGCACTTAAACTTTCAATTATTCAGTGTCATTTATGCACTCAGATTTTTCTTCTGCCTTCGTTACAAACTTGCAGTTGTTGTTATGACGAAATGTCTCTGTCTCCATGAAGAGGCACTACTTTCAGATATATTAGTCATTACATATTTGAGGAATATTCTGCGGTGGTTGCATTGGCAATGGGATTAGGGGTATGTGGGATTGGCCGAGATAGGTTCCTAATCTCCTAGTCTGAGAACACATGTGTTTCTTGTCTGAGTCCGTGTGAACCTCGCTTTTATCTTGTTTAATTAATTAATGTACGCACTTTCTTTAGTTCTAAATGGTTTAAATCTTCAGCGTTGTAACGTTACTGCGAATAACTGTAATTAACAAAAAGAAAACCTTACATGGTTTATTTGAATCTCTAGAGCGGCTATTGTATTGTTGGTCAATTTAAAAATGCGAAATATATTATCAGCCGGGTTTCCCACTGTTTAGTAAACTAGCCATATTTTTTCCCCCACCGTGTTCTTTTTTGTTGCGTGATTGTTGTAACATTGTATTCATGAAAGATCGAATTCAGATGACTGAATTCGAAATTTCAGTATTTCTTCTTGCTATAGTTGGATAGTTTTGTTTGTCGCTGCCAGGGAAATCTATCATCTTCTTACGATGTTGAAAACAATGACTTATTAAAGATGACTGGTTGATTGGACGAGAATATTCCCTACCGCGACATTCATTTTGCCAATGTCTGATAATTTTTTCCCCGAAAATGAGGCCGTATGCCTCATTTCCCGTCGACAAGGCTCTAAGTTACTAAAGAAAACATTGTCGTTAAGTAACGTGGTACAACAAAAAAAAATCTTTCAAAATTTAAGAGATACAAGAAGTTATTTAGCCATTTCCTGTTTTTGATGACAGCTGTAATGCGAAAGGACTTCGAGTCATCGCGACATAAGTTATATAATTATTTATTATTTAACTGGATTTGCAGTTTAGTCGATGAATTTTTTTTAAACCCGTGTGAAGTCTGTAATATTGTTTTAGCCAATTGTCCATAAAGAATAAGTATAAATCAAAGTTTGGCTGTTTTGGAAAGTGTTCATTGTAATGCGATACGCGTCGACACCTTTTACTTGCGTCATCAGTGGTTGACATGGGGGCCACAAAAGGGTTCCAATATTTTTGCCCTGAGGAGCTTGTAACACAATCCTTTTTTTTTTTTGACTGGTACATGATTACATATATATGGTGTCTAAAAAGTGGTATACTTTGCCTTGGAAAACACGAGTGTTTTAAAATGGTACTCAATGACGATTTTCCCAGTAGGTTTTCTCGATCAAAAGACTTGAAAGTGAAATTAAATATGTCAGCCCAACCGCTGTTTTTCGATTTAAACAAATAAATCGCCAGTCTATTCTTGGTCGAAAATTTGCATGGACATGCTGCGAATTAAGACAATATGGAAAAACGGTTACTCTTCAACTCAGCAAGGTAGGGACGAATCACTTTCAAATTTTGCGTACACTTGGAAATGTTGGATCAATCAATTCTGAAATCATTACAATCTGAAGCTTACCTTTCATCAAGTACTCAAAAGGCTGTCAAAAACCTTGCAAACAGCGTGAAATAAACCAATCAATAACAACTTCATTTCATTGTAATTGAGAGACGGCAAGCGATTGGGTCGTCGCGCGCTGCTTTCGTGAGACTTCCGGCCAAGGTTGTTGCGACGAATTTGTATCTTTGCGTGCGAAAACCAGTTCTTTAGGAGAGGGAATTAGAATTTTACAACAGTAAGCCCGCCTGGCGCATTTTCACTATTTGTTAAGCAAATTTCACAGATTTTTCTTAGCTCTTGTCGTTAACTGCAGTAAAGCGAACTTGATGCGATATTACAAAAAAGCTGTCATGCATTTGAAGTATGTGTATCGTTCGAGCCATTATTAACTCAAGAACCTTCTCCTTAGAAACTTGACTGTAACTTGTCATTAGTCCCTCAAAACTTTCAGACCGATAATCGCTAATACGGTATGTATTCGCAGAAAACCTACGCGTACCTACAGGTGTGAGATAGAAGATTTGACACGGCTCTTTGGGGGATGGTAGTTAACTAGGCGAAATATTCATGATGACTGCCTAAACGTGTGGTAAGGAACGTATCCGTTTTATAGTGTGTCAGTTTTTTTTTGGCTTACCACGTTAACCTCCTAAAAATGATCCTTTGAAATTAAGTGTATATGAGAGCTGTGATAAGACCGTTGGATAAGTTATGATTACGTTGACAAACTGGGATTAATGGATTATGTCTACTGGATGCTCTTTATAGCAACAATACCCAATTCGATATTGATGGAAAAGTGGTTATCGATAGTAAGGCTTTTTTTGAATTGTTGTATTGCCCTGGTAAATTGTTGCGGTGATTTGCGCTCCAGTCATACCGCTTTGTACCAGGGCACTCATACTACATAACAAATACTAGGTCCATGCAACTTAAATTTACTTGAGTTCACGTAGAATACAGATTTTAATGTACCGGAAAATCGTGGTCTCGTCTTTAGAAGTACCCGCCATTCATGTTTAATTTCATGTTTTCACCAGAAAAAACATGGAATTTTTAATGAATTTTGACTAGGACACGTACCGAGAAAGCGCCGACAACGACCCCAAAGCGAAAATCGAAGACCGCGGAAACGACGCCTTATCGTTAGAATTTTTCCGGCTGTTCTCTCTACTCAGCATACTCGCGCCGTAAACTTCATGGCCTAATGCGTCGAACACTGCTGCGGTCCATAGGAACATTACAGCAGCGACAACATTCACTTGCAACACTTGAGACATGTACTTGGGGTTCAAACAAGATCAATGAAAGACGAACACAAGCTGCATCATTTCTAAAGATTACTAGTTCATCTGGGGCCAGTTGTATAAAACTCTTAATCATGATTAAGTCAACCTTCGGGTGATTAAAACGTAGTTAAATGCTTATCCTTGGATCCTGATTGGTTAAAACAAAACACTAATCATGGTTAAAGTTAATCACCTTTTTATGCAACCGGCCCCAGATGAACAGGCTAGACGCCCTGTTGTGTCAGACACGTTATTGATGCACCTGGAAGAACTTCGACAAAAACAGCGGGTTACAAACTACTTGATAAAAGTTCTTCTATGTAGCTAGATGCCGATGAATTATTGTGCGTAGCACATCACCACTGCTTTGGTTTACATTTTTCCATATTGTTGCATGTTGAAAACAAAGTTAGGACGATTCCTACTTCTGTGGGCCCCCTTGGAAATGCTGTGCAAGCAAGCGTTCTTCTCATTAAGGCATAATAGAGCATTTCATTTTCCTGCATTCTACCAAAACGGACAGTTGTAACCCTTTCCTAACCAGGATTTTTTTCCTTGGCGCGTAAAATCGTCAGATGTCGGCCAGAGTGAAATTGCAGAGTATGTTCTTGGTAAGACAAGCGTTAAGAACTGATTTATTATAGCTTGTGCTACTGATAAAAAGAGCAAGATGTTTTACGTAATTGTAAATATTTTTAATCAGCTACATTATTTTTACCAAACTCTTATTTATTCACTGCATTGTAACTTTTCTTAGAACCCAGTGTAATTCAGCTCCTATTGCTATGTTGGTATTGTAGATATATAATTATTATTATTATAATCACTTGGAAACAAGGCTTTAGCCTGCGCTTTAACTATCTATTTTCGAAAACACTGTTTCGGAAAACGTATATTCAAAATCACTTTTGAACCTGCTCACAGCACACTGAATTGGTGAGTTTTTTAAGGCCAGTTTACACTCGCGATTTTTCCTGCGGTTTTTCTCATCCTAACGCATGCGATTTAATGGATTCACTCACGAAAGTTTTGGACCATTTTTGCAAAGGAATGTGGCTCAACCGCTGACCTCTATATAACTGGATTGCGGATCTCTAATACTTTGTGTTGCCAAAAGTGCCCTCATTTGACCGGCGCCATCTTGGTCGGTCATCCGACGAGTTCCGACGTGTAATACTACATAAAAACATTCAGAATTATCGTCCGATAGAAAACTTGTAAAAGATCCCGAACTTAGTCAAATTTTTGGTTTACCGACAACTGTTTCGAGCTTTCAAAACGTTGTCAACTCACTAAACTCGTTTTTCTCTTGAGTTTGGTCCCATGTCCCTTTTCCATCTCATGATACACATCTTTGCATGTGATTGGCTGAGGAGCGTTTATGACACCAAGATGGCAGACTTTTGAAGACACTCTTCCGAGGTTCATTTGCAGTCCCGTTATATAGAGGTCACTGGGCTCAACCCGTTCGCGAGTGAGTTCAGTCAATTGCATGCGTCAGGAAGACAAAAATCACAAGCAAAAATCGCCAGTGGAAACGAGCCTTAAAAGATAGAGGAAATGATACCATTGTCACGTCGAAAAAAATTCAGAGACGCGCGTTTATTGCTGCCGGTACATCAACAACTGACAATAATAGCGAATAATCATTAGATTTATCCTAAAAAAAGCGACGGCGATGACGTAGACGTAGCACTATTTAGTATTTAGGTTTGGAAGTTGAACAACAAGGAAAGGATACATGAAAAAGTGAAGTATTGATTTATAGTCATTTCATTATCTTTTAATTTTGGTTAATACTTTTAACCAAAATTAAATACCTAGTTTCTCTAAGCTTGGTGAAAAATTCGAAAAATTTGTAGGACTGGCAGTTATACAGTTCACTTACGAACATTTAATATTACTAATTTAAGAGACTTTAAGGAAATAGTTCGAACATGGAATATCGGTAGATATTTATAGTTAGTGATCGTTGGCACCGCCAACAGTCTTTCTTAAGACTACAACAACCTAACATTAAGTTCTACGAACATCTACCCAGAGAATTACTTGAGCAATATTGTGTACTTTTTCCTAAACCAAACTACATTCTCGAGTGCCGCCGTTTTACTGTGATGAAAGTCATCAGGCAAAAACGACACGAGTTTATGTTGCGTATCCCTTATTGGTTGTTGATCTTGTTTCTAGAAACCTCTGAATGAAAGAGAATGATGATCTTGCATGAGAAATCTGTTCTTAGCGCAACGTTTTTTAAACAAACGATGACACACAATTGAAATATCTTTGGGAAGAAGAAAGGTTTCGGAAACGAATCCGAAAGTACGTAGGTGTAAATATCGTGGTCTCTTCCGGTCGACGATGTAGCTTCACCTTGTTAGGCGAGATTTTGAGATTTTCTTTTGGTACCTTTAAAGGAAACTAGCCTTTTTAACACTCTTTACTGTCGAGGTTTTACAGTTTCAAAACTGTTCCCATCGTTCAAACTACTGAACAAAAACTTTAAACAGAAATGTTTGACTTACTCGGCCCTCAAACGACCTTGACCTGCCTTGTACTCCAAAATAG
Organism: Nanipora kamurai; assembly: GCA_036872915.1. NCBI lineage: Eukaryota > Metazoa > Cnidaria > Anthozoa > Scleralcyonacea > Helioporidae > Nanipora > Nanipora kamurai. The sequence goes on along the minus strand of JBAHVQ010000251.1, from coordinate 142,935 downwards.
GAAAGTAAGTTTACTAATATTCGCGCTATATCGACTCAGAAACAGAGGTATTTTTAACCTTTCCAACGTTCCAGAACTCGCTGGTAATGAAACCAGAAGTAGTAAAGGCACGCGCTGATTGATCGTCTATTGTCGTGACCGAGAATTCGAATTTTTGTTTTTCAACCTGACAAGGTATAGGCATTTGCAGTATCGAGTGCCGGAATTATTCAAGAGGAAGGAGTAGACGAAAAAATTTCGGACCGGTTTAATAACAAAGGCAAATTTATTTTTTGTTTTTGGTTATTGAAGTTTGAAGCTATATTTAAGGCATTGCTGTGCAAATTGTCGTCATCCAACGAATCAGAAAAAATCCGTAAGCACCAGACGAGAATCGTACCCTCAACCTTCCGAATACTAGTCAGTTGTCCACTGAACCACTAGAACTCAAAAGTAGAACAATATGTGTATATGTATATATATATCAAATATACCGACCAAATACCGAAAAAAATCAGTTCGCTTTGACAACGATATTGAAATAAAGTCGAATTATTCCGTGTCTTGTATACTCAAATCAATTTGTTTTATCGTTTACTTTTTGAATCGGTCTGCTTGCACTGGATTTTGAACTCGAGATATATTTATTCTGGGGAGATAAAAAATAACTTGACAGGAAGGAACAGACTGTAATTATTGATATTGCAAAGAAATTGTTTTTGGGTAAAAATCGAAATAAATTATTGAATCTGCGTTAGTTTGGCTATAAACTAGGGTCTTACACTCTCCTTTTCCTTAAATTTCTAATTTTTAAGTTCTAAAGGGCGAACATAGATAAATGAGATCGGATGATGATGATGATGATGATGAAGATGATGATGATGATGAAGATGATGATGATGATAGTGATGTCTGAAGATGATGATGATGATGATGAAGATGATGATGATGATAGTGATGTCTGAAGATGATAATTATTACAAGAGTCACATAGCTTTTGTTAAACGTGATGCTACATTTTGCTGTAAAAATTAGCCCTTTCGGAAAAACGGTGGATGTTGGGTAATCATAGCAAAATTGAAAAGAAATACTTGACCCGTGGAACATGCTTCCTTTGAGGTTTACAACACGGGTCAAGTATTTCCTTTCAATTTTGCCCTGATTACCCAAGATGCACTGTTTTTCGGAAGGGTTTATTGCACGTGGCAGATTTTACATGAGAATTTGGAACATGTGAAGTTGTTTCACATGTGATCACATGTGACAGACATGTGTAAACTATGTAAAATTTTCACAGGTGAAATTGAAACATTTTATATTTTCGCATGTGATCACATGTAATTCACATGTAATCACATGATATCATGTATGATGTCACGTGGAATTTTCATAACGGTAAACATCACTAGTTTTATCGTTTAGGACGAGCTTCTCTACACGGACGAGAAAGTGGTTATCAAATGCCGGGACATGATGTACCTAGAGTGCGATGGCACCGAATGGTGCTACGGGATGAAGGCTCTTTCAGAACTAAACCTCCAAGAGGTACACTGCTCAAACACCAATGGAAAAGAAGTAGCGAAATATCGGCTGTGCAAGAGCATTTTGAGACGAAGAGACGAGAGAATGGCGATCAAAGAATGCGCCAAAATCGTTATCTTGAGTTTTCCCGCCTATTGTCGCTACCAGTCCCTTATAAAGAAGCTATCAAACGGTCTTGTGTTATCCAAGATGGCGATCATTGCATTCGGTGGAATCATCCAGAGGAATGACTGCACGTGGATCTCGTTTTCCAGAAGCAGTTTCCACTATCCTGAGCTGGACAAGTTTGACTTTTTCAGCGATAATAAAGGTAACGTGTGGACTGGATGACAAGGTAGATCACCATTTATATTCTGGTGCTATAGCTTATTATGATGAGGGGAAAAAACACTCGAGACTGCTGCATTACTTTTCAGACAAATGCCTTCAAAACATTGTGAAAACATTTTTAAACTCATTAATAATTTGTGGCCGAATTCAAGAGAAATTAATGATTAATCAAGGTCTGTAAATACATTGCAGAACTCATTAATAGAAAGAAAACGTCAGTTCTTTATCACATTAACAGACCCGACATTTTATTAATCAGTTCTTTATCACATTTACAGACACTGCTGCCACCTTCTGCTTGCGTTTTTTCGTAGTAAAACTGATTTCTTCTTGTTCGATCCTTTAGAATGTTTTATTGTCTTCCAAGGAGAACTTGGAGCACGTTTTCGAACCAATTTAAAAATCGTCTGATACGGCAACTTGTTTTGTAATTTGTACCAGTATGGACAGCGACAAGGAGCGCTTTAGTTGGTATATGTGACTACACTTCTTGTGGGTGGAACCCCCAGGACTGTACAGCAAGATTGTTTACTTAAATTGATATTCGGTTCTTGTCTAGCTCCTGTCCTGAAAGGTCGTCCCAGGAAAAGGAGAGCGACCAAAGAACTAACTAGCAAAGTGCAGGAAAGAGGCAAATACCGCTGCAAAATGGATACTGTTCCTCGGGACAATTTCGCGGGAAGACCACCGTTGGCGGAGTCGGATAGTTCAGACGAGAACCAAACAGACACTTCCGAAGATAGCAACCTTGGAGGTCAAGAACTCCCGTGTCCTCCGAAGCTCGTGACTGTGAAGGAAGTCAACGAGGAGAAAGAAGAGAAAACGCAGTTGGCTGAAACGAAACAAGGCGTCATCCGTACCGTCAAACAATCGTCGCTTGTCGACGTGAAGCCGGCAGCTATTCCGCCTGTACCGAAGCTGGTTAAAATTGAACCTGAGGCCGAGGCGACGACCTACGACCACCTTCGACCGCCTGTGCCCGAGTCGACTCCTGTATCGGTCAGTTGCATTGAAAAAACCATCATGCCAAAACTAGCGCCATCTTCGACGAAAGCGTCTGTGATCTCGTCGACGTACCACGCTGATGGTACAATTCATAAATCACCTTATCGACCAATAGCAGTGCGGTCACTTGAAAGTGCGGTGATGCCTCCCGAGAAGCGATCTCAGGAGGGGCAAACGCGTACTTCCGGTGGTGTACAGGTTGCTAAGTCGCTGACGAATATCAAGATGGCAAACGTGTCAGGATCTGTCTGCTCCACAAGTCCCCCACTCGAGAACCGATATATCCAGCCAAGGATGTCGGCGATCGTTTCCACCTCTCAGGAAGAGGTCACGAGGAGCCAGGTTACAGCTTCACCAAGTAAGCTTGGTGCCGAGCGACACCTGGAGTGCCGAAATGATCTGAAGCAAACGCTAAAAAGGAAAAGAGGTCGACCCCCTGGAAAATCCTCGAAGTATTTGAAAGTCCAAGATACAAAGCTAGGTAACCAAACCCCGAGTGTGGGAAACCCACAACCGAAAGTCGACATTAGTGTCGCAAGAGCTCAAGGGATGCCTGAACTAATGACGAGCCCAGTTGAGGAGAGGACAGCGGTCGATAACCTGAGTAGTGAAGAGGTATGCTCCAGTTTTTGTGATAGATTATTTAGTGTCCAAAAAGTTTTAAAATGGATGACATTGTCGCTCGAGCAACCGTATCCTGACGGTTGCTTTGTTGTAGTAAAGGTTTTTAAGGTATTGTTTAAGGTGACACAAGTTCACTAAGTGATCCTGTTGTAAAATTATCTCATAAAGGACCGTAAACGCAGAGACCTTCGTCCGTAACTGTCCATTGAATAGCTTCAGAGGGTCTTGTGACTTTCGTTTGCCTTGTGGCGATGCTCCGATTGATGGAAAGGCTCAAGGAATGCTTTAGCATAAGAAAAACAGTGGTCATTCAGCAGAACGCTAGTTATGTTAAAAACCTCTAAGAGAGAGAGACATACCCACAGACAAAGACGAAAACGGAGGTGGAAACAAGTGGTGGAGGTGGGGACAGGGGTGGAGGTGGGGACAAGTGGTGGAGGTGGGGACAGGGGTGGAGGTGGGGACAGGGGTGGAGGTGGGGACAAGTGGTGGAGGTGGGGACAAGTGGTGGAGGTGGTGGGGGACCTGGTCAGTTTCAGGAGATGACACAGAGACAGCGGTCGTTGATCTAGGATTCGGAAAAAAGGGTACTTGTTATGAAGTCTATAGACGTGTTAACGTTAGCGTACTCGGTTCAGATTTGCACGTAACTGAGACTCGATTTTGCTTTCAGCCACTTTCTGCGCAAATTTCCCTCTCGAATTTATTGAATTTAACGTCACGAGATTTTTGAGGCATTAAACAGGTTGCTTGGAGCCTAAAGTGGCTGACTGGGTACCAAACCAAATGCACCTCCTTTGACCCGCAGTGAGACTGTAGCTGCATCAGCTTAAGTCAAGCAAATCTTTTCCAAAGAGCATTTTCTCTTTGCAAAACTCCGAGCATATTTATTGTAAGGCAACCCCTGTAGAAAGTTTATTTATCTCCACATTTCTACGTAGCATGGAGCAAATGACATCCATGTCCTTTCTTTCATAATTGCCTGGGTCCATCTCGCACTTACAGGGTGGTGCATGCGTTGCAGTCTTGTCTAGACCACGGCTGAAGATCTCTCTATTACATAACATGGGCCCAAAACTGTTCTGTAATGGCTTGTTCATTTTCGTCATTCAGGTAGAAGATGCTGCGGAATGTGAATTCATGACAACGCTCAAGAACTTCATGAAGAAAAGGGGTTCTCCAATTGAGAAAATCCCGGCCTTGGGATTCAGAAAAAGTATGTACTTTGTTAAGTTATTGAAACGTTTCTTTACCTTGTTCAGGAAGATCTGGAATTCTTCTCGTAGTTACGAGGTTTTTCACTAACGCATGTTATCTAGATAAGCGTGCGAGTTTTATACGGGATTTCAAAAACTCATGAATAATGCTGCTCGTTTTTTAAATATTACTTGAAAGTTGATATCGAAATGACCTTTTACTGAAATGCACTTTTTCTCTATCACACCAGTCCACTCTCTCTAACCTGGCTCTGAACCATGACTTATTAAAAAGCGTCTGACTCGCGTATGCAACTTTTTTCTGCTTTTTTTTTCTGACAGTTAACCTATTCAAAATGTTTGAAGTGACACGTTCATTGGGTGGCTATGATGAGGTAAATTTATTAATAAAATCACTAACATTAGCCCTTTGGCTTCTAACCGCGCGTATAAGCGCGGTTTAATGTATGCAAATTGGATGCATAAACAGATTTGAACAGATTTTCAAAAGAATTTTGAATAGATTGAATAAATCATAATTTCTTTGGAAAAGTCTGGAAGCGAAAATGTTAACCAGTTAATTCAATAACCTGTTTTACCTGTTAAGCATACCAGGTGATCTGATCGCAAGCAAAAGGCCTGGAACTAGCAGCACAATAGAAATCCAGTTTAATATCTTTGATCAGTTGTAACATTCTGTGTCTTTGTGATACTGTTTGATATTTTGTGTCAGTATTTAATGAAGGGAAAGGTATTTCCATTACGAATTTAAGAACAAAATCTGGTATAGTTCATGAGATATTTACTAACTTAAATTGAAAATGGATTTCTATTTGACAACTTTCGTGTTCACTTGGTATCTCAACTTTCTCTATATGAACAAGTTTGCTAACTTTTAATTTATGGGGAAAATATATTTTAGTTAACTTTATAAAAATATTATTACAACGATTGATTGATTTCTTTTGGGAACGGCAGACGGGTTTCTTTTTCAAGGAACACCGATTGTTCATTATGCGATTGAATATCTGGTCAATTTTGTCTTCTCAAGGTAACTGCAAAGAGGTTATGGAGGCGAGTTTATAACGAAGTTGGTGGTGCACCAAGTATTACTAGTGCTGCTACGAATTCCAGAAAGCATTATGAAAGGTAAGCAAGGAGCCACCTGACTAAAGAAACCCGTATCAACCATAGCATTATTAGGCATAGAATGCGTGCTTGGTCACGTGACGGGGTCAAATTGAAGATTTTTTTGGCCCTTATAAATCTGCCATATTGGATTTACGTCTGATGGTCCACTATCAAAGAGTTGTTCCAAAAAATAAGGCTCAGTTGTTGAATTGTTTTCTTGTGAGGTGGGAAGTATACCACATTCAGATCTACCACGACTAATCTGGTTTCTTCCTTACATTGCAGTATCATCCAAAAAAAATAACGAAATTATCAACGAAGTCCAAAAGAGCCGTGTTTGTTTTTCTATAAAATAGTCCTAGAGAGAGTTCCTTTTGAACAAAATGGCGGATTTCTAAGGAAAAAAACAATTGAAAATGGCGACCTCCGTTGTCTACTCCTCTGGATTACTGGCAAGAGAGAGGAGCCTGCATTCTATGTACAATAATGATTACTTATTAACCGAGTGTGCGGTCTGTACGGGGAAGTATTTGCCAGAGGATTTCGTACAGACCGAGCGACGAAGGAGCGAGGTCTGTGCGTAAACTCCGAGGGCAAATACTTTCCCGTACGGACCGAACAAACAAGGTTAATAGGGAATTTATTAAATGACCGGAAAATGTATAAATCGGACAAAAAGCTCACATTTCGCGCCTCAAACTGCTAGCCGGTCTGTACGAAAAGCTTATTGCACAGTTAGGCAGCCAATTAGCGTGCGTCATTTTGCGTACAGACCAGAAAACGAACGTTGCCATACAATAATTGTATGGTATAAACACACTAAAACACACGAAAACTTACATTCTTGATGACAACGGCAGGAATACCATGAACACCCTCTTCGCTATTTAGAATTACGCTTGCATCTCCATGAAACCGTCACTTACCTTGACACTACAGAGATGTAACTAACAATACTTCTCTTAGAGGGATCAGACAAAAATAACGAAAGTACTCATCAAGACTGTATTTCTTAAGTTTATGATTTACGTTTCACTCCGACGAAGGAAGGTCTTTACCCGAAACATCAGTTACTCATGAATGTGTTTTTTTTTTGGCCGTCAACAACTCTTTGACCGTTTCTCTATTTTTGTATTTCATATTTTATTTTCAGTAACAGTAACTGTTACTTAACTTCAGGGGGGCGACAAAACCCACATTGACCTCCTGGTGCTGATATCAGTAATGGTACTTTTTAACGATACATCTTTTCATAACCCAGGGTTAGAAAGAGACTTCTCCTTAAGGGGTTGGTATTGAGTGTCACCTATTTGGGGATGTTAGTGTTAAATATCACCATCATTTTGCGGGGTCTTTTATGCTTTCTGGCGCAGTTTTTTTTGACGTTTTTGGTAGCAATGGAAGGTATTGAACACCTAACTCCCCTCCGGTACGCCTTAAGTAGTACCAGTCTTCTATCTACCTGACAGGAGGCTGGCATTAATTAACAGCTAAGATCTCTCTATCTAAGCGAAGGTTATGTTTTTTGCCTTGACAGATTATTACTACCGTACGAGAGATTTATGAAAGGACAGGATCCCTCAACGATGGTAGAAAAACCCAACCCATCGCCCGTGGCCAGTGAGAAAGTGGAAACAACTCAAAAAGATCAAAACGCAAATGTCGTGCCACAAAAGGAACCTGGATTAATTCCACAATTGCAGCAAAACAAACAATCAAAACCAGTGGACTCCGTTTCAGCGAGCGTCGTTTACACCTCAAGTGATATGAAATCACCAGTGGAGTTTGTCACATCCGGTAGCCGAGGCAGTCCTGTCATGCTGTACTCATCAACTGTCGATCATGTTCCGAGAAAACTTGTTTCCGCAAAGGAAAGTACTAAAACCTCGCCTAGTGTACGTTACGAGCCGAGGCCTAGGGTTATCGCGAGTGTCGGTGATCGCGAAGGACTGAGGGGTGAATTGAGGTCATCCAAATCCGAGGTGAACGTCGAGATGAGATCGTACATAGCGGAAACGGTCGACGATGAGCCGAGAATACACATTTCACCAAAGTCTCGAAAAAGTGAACTAAGAACTTCGATGGCTGAGTATGGGCGCAAACATGACTACCTAACGGGCCTTGTTCATGTTGATCGTGTAAACGACTTTAGACCTCGTGGGCAAGATAGCCATCGCGTGAGCGATTACACTTCACACGTGCGTACTAAGAACAATACACCAGAAATCACGCGCGAACAGCGTGACGCTCACAAGAACAAAGTTGCCCACGATCCGACTGACGGGGTACTAATGATGAACGTGCGCATGGCGGAAGAGAAAGTACGGAGAGGCAACAGCCACAGCCCGCGGCAACGCGACGATGGTTTCATCTCGACTTACTCAGTACCAGTCTTTCAGCCGTCTCACTTCTCGCCTGGTGTGGAAGTTTACGATTTACCCAACAGTGGATTCCCACTGCGTACGTCATCGCGTATTTTCATGCCACCGTCCCACCAAATGTTCCCTAGCTCATCACATCCGGCCACTGGCATGGCAGCATACTCCCCGCACATTATCGCCACGATCGGTCCAGAACCCGGTGCAGTTTACCCGTTACATATACCGGGATTTTATCCCGCGGAACTGCCGTTTCCGGTAGACGCCGGCGTTTCAATTTTACGTAGCTAATGATTACCTTCATCTTGAAAGTAGATATTTCGAAGAAATTTGTATTTCTAGTGAAGGTGTTGTTCTCGTTTCATGTTTTAACAGCTTTTCTCTGCCAAAGAGGACGTCGACAAGGAAACCGAAACGAGTTTTCTCGTTTCTAAACTTAATAGCATATTGCTCATGAAGAGACGGAAAGAAAAAGTATGAGAAGTGAAATTAAACGTCCATATATTGAGAGAAATTATGTTCAGGTTACGAGAGAAATTACGTTTTTCACTCTGAAATGTCTCTAAAACCTTCAACCAATGGCACTTTGTGGAAGTTCAAAATTGGTGGGAACAAATATAATTGGAAAAGGCGCTAAAATGAGCGGTATACAGAAATCAAGAACCCGCAAAAAGCAAGATTTTACCGCACCTTCCTGCGCGAATGCGCGTGGTTCTCGCGGGATTTTTCATAGGAATATTATTCCTATCAAAAATCCCACGAGAACCACACCCATTCGCACAGGAAGGTGCGGTAAATTCTTACTTTTTACAGGATTCTTGATAGGTGTATTTTGCCCTCTTTTAACTTAAACCTAGCCCCTGTGTTAGTATCTGTGAAAGCAAACAGCATCTTAAACATCAATCCTTTAAAGTTTTGCATGGTGATAATTGATATACTATGTATAGTTTGTGGTACACCACGGTTTATTTTAATGCTCAAAATAAAACACATTAAAATAAAACGTGATGTTCCACAAACTATATATAGTATAACATCTTAAACATGTTAACTTTGTCTATGTTATATGAATTCAATAGCATTTTCAAAATTATTTCCAAAGTGGCTAAAATTTGTTTTCGTTTCTGTTCCTTGTCGATTAAAACTGTTCATTTTGTGAAGTTGTTGTCCCGTCTCAGGTGAACCGGTTTTCGTCTTCCAGGCAGACAAAAATCTTGTTTAAAATCATGAACTGAACGTACGTAAGATGGAGGTATGATAGTTCTTTGAGTAAATGACTTCTAAAGTAATTTAGCGTAGAATTATTTACAAAACAGTCGAGATTTATTTCTGAGAATTAGATTATGTAAATAGCAGAGAATCCTATTTTTCTTTACTGTGACAAATGAATATATATATATAAATATTTTTTGTACATACTCAACAGTAACTGTTGGAAAACTATTTATTTGTCGTGTAGCTCGCGTATTTTTGTTTCATTAAAGCGATATTTTATTTTATTTTATTTCTTGATTGAACTCCTTACGAAAAAAGTTTTCGCCCGCGTACTGCCTACATTTTAAATCACAGCGACGAAGGTCTCCAAGTAACCACAGGGCCTGAGCATATGATTGCTTAGCCTTTTCTCAGGCTAGATTCCCCCCCCAAATTTTAGTTGTATTCAGCAGCGCCCGGATGTTCAGAAGACGATTACCGTTAATCCTTGATTAAAAATTTAATCAGCTCTTTCGTATGTAATGCACTTTTTCCTAATTTTAATTCAAACTATATCCGGGATAAAACTTCTCTCTGTTTGTATGATATCTGAACAGAAAACCCATAAACATCTTCTATATTTGCAGTATTTTAACCACAAAGTTTTCGCTAATCCTTAAGCTAATCGCGTTTTAAACCCGGAGCGAGTGCGCAGGTAGAGGCGGAGTACCTCAATCATTTGATATTCAAAACACATCAAGAATCGCATTGGTTGATGTTTGATAACGAACTCATTTGCATTTTCTGTTATGAACAGCAGGTAAACTAGAATATATTAAATCGACGAAACAAACTCCAAACAATACTGTCATCTTGACAACTCAAGATATGAGCTAAAATCAGGAGAGTTACAATGAAATTGTGATATTTAATATTTTATTATTGAAATAAAGACGAAATATCACAATTTCATTGTAACTCTCTTGATTTTAGCTCATGTCTTGAGTTATCAAGATGACACTATTGTTCAGAGTTTGTTTCTTCCTTTATTTCTTTAAGTTGTTGGCTGGTTCTGGATTTAAATCGACGAGGTTGAACTGTATTGGTTGAATGGCTTATATGGGTAATTTACCCCTTTTCACTTTACTACTAAGTTTTTCTCTACTAAGTTCTTTGGCCTCTAAATTGACTTTTGGTAGATAACTGAAAAATATAAAGTTTTGGTTTTTACTTCAAATTTCGAGTCGTGTTTACTGTTAACGAGCGCGCTATGCTCCGTTACACTAGAATGCATTTTTAGGAGGGTGTTCTTTCTTCTATGCGCTCGCTCCGTGTTAAACAACTGGGCCCTGATGAAGAAGAGGAACCGGACATGGAGCGATGGGCTATGGGAAGGATTTTCACGGGGGCTGTCTGTGGGCTTTCTTCTGTCGCGCCTCTGTGACTTTCACATTTCTTGGCATCTCATCATTTTCTATTTTTGTAATCGGGCTGCTTAAGTGAAATTGACCGTACTAGAATGTTAATCTGTCGTTGTAAAGGTATCTACGGAACCTGCGTTTTGCGCAAATTTCTGAATAATTACGCAAAAAAATTCGCCTGAATCATTAAATCTGGCATTCAGGTGGGTGCGCGCCACTTGCGCAAGTCTTTTTAATCTGATAGTTAAATTGAGGGACATTCTCCTGGTTCTTGGCAACAAAGCGACAAGTTTGAGTAATTGCGGTCTCATTTTGAAAGTAAACGTTATCCATCCACCTTCGTGTGCTCAATTGATGAACCGGCCGTGTTGTAAGAAGAGTGGGTTCTAGTACGAGCGCGAAATTTAATAATTCAAAATGGAGGATGAGGTTGGAGTGAAAACTTCCAACACTCCTTCACATATTGTGGTAAATAGGCAGCTGCAAGATCTGGTGCGGACACAGAATGTTGCAGTTGTAAAGTTACAGTGCATGGTGAGTTGACAGTCTTGAACACAATCATTTAAAATGCGTTTTATCTATATTATGCGTTTTCGTTAAAGCTTTTTGAGTTTAGATTAGCCATTACATGAATTAGACAACTTTTGTCTCGCTAGTGGGCTCTTAAACAGACAAATTAAGTGTAGTTTATTCAAGAAATTTATTTTTTAATCTAAATTATCTTTTCCTCAAATTTGTATCGTCATGGCTTATATTTGTGTTCTAGCTCAAGAGACGAGAATTAACTGTACCTCACGAAGACCACCAAGCAATTATAGCACAACTTGATGTAAGGAAAAAATCTGGTATTAAGAATCTGTTTTATGTTCCGTGTTGCCGTCAAAACGGCCATGTTGGCGTTCTGACGTTCAACAGAAAAGTTAATGACTAGAAATACCGTTGTTTATGAGCAATTTCACTGCAACAGGGTAGCATTTTCACTGCAAGACAGAACCATGAATTGCTAGCTTTGTCCTCGTGTTTAGTAAAATCCATATTTATCATAACTTATTTTACAGCTGTTTCACTGATATTTAGGAAGAAAGATTGGAACATATGAAGACAAAGGCAAGATTGGCTGAGGAAACAGAAAAGTTAGAGTTTGCCCAAGGAGAGATTCAAATGTTGAGAAGCCAACTGGAGAGGGAAAAGAAGACTTTTGAAAATGCGTAATGACGTGTTGAGTGATATTCTGTAGCATGAATTACAGGGAACTAATATTTTTTTGTCATGTTCAAAACATTTTTAGTTTTCAGAAGCTGAAGGCAAAAGCTGTTGTTGAATCTCAAAGAAATGATGAATTGTACAACAAATGTTTAGGTATGATGTAGTGAAAAAAGGGCAGAAGATAGAAGAGATGGAGCAAAGAGAGAATGAGAGTGGCAGCTAAGGAGGGAGGTACGTGGTCAAGGTGGAGAGGAGGGATTACGATATACCTCAAAGAAATGGAAAATTAGGTATTTAGGCAGATGAAATGGGATATGTGTGGAAACAGATTAAGAACAAAAGTGAAAAAAGAGAGGAGGAGGAAGGAGGTGGAAAAGAAACAGGGAGAGATGAGGGGGAGTGAGAGAGAAAGGAAGGTGGTATTGAATTAAGGGAAGAAAGGTAGGAAGGAGGAAACAAGGAGTGGGAGAAATGAGGGAGAGAGGGAAGGAGGCAGGTAGGAAGGGAGGAAAGAATAGGTGAAGGGATGAAGGGAGAGAGGGAAGGAGGGCAGGTAGGAAGGGAGGAAGGAATATGTGAAGGGAGGGAGAGAGGAAGAGAGGGAAGGAGGGCAGGTAGGAAGGGAGGAAGGAATATGTGAAGGGAGGGAGAGAGGAAGAGAGGAAAGCAGGGCAGGTAGGAAGGGAGGAAGGAATACGTGAAGGGAGGGAGAGAGAGTGGGAAGGAGGCAGGTAGGAAGGGACGAAGGAATAGGTAAAGGGAGGGATGGAGAGAGGGAAGGAAGCAGGTAGGAAGGAAGGAAGGAATAGGTGAAGGGAGAGAGGGAAGGAGGCAGATAGGCAGGTAGGAAGGGAGGAAAGAAGGAATAGGTGAAGGGAGAGAGGGAGAGTGGGAGGGAGAGAGGAGGGAAGGAGAGAGAGGAGGAAGAAATGGAGAAGGAAGGATGATATGACAAAAAGAGGGAAAGGGAGGGCAAGATAAGTTACAATTTATGCTGTTGCAATTTCTCATGTTTGTTCTTACCCAGAAATGGAAGAAATCTGTACCGAAAAGGACGACGGTCTTAGTTTTCAAGATGCAAAAATAAAAGATCTGAGGAACAGGATTTCAAAACAAAAGCAAACTCACAAACATCTGCTGGCAAACTTAGACCTTGAACTGAAACAGGAACAATACGTTGCTCGTCATTTACAAGGATTAACAAGTAAAACTCTGTCAAAAAGCAGCCAAAGTAGAAAGAAGAGCACAAGAAGATAGAATCGCACATTGGCAGTACGTAATGCTGAATCTTGTACTATACATAGCTCACAAAATTAATATAATTATGAACTTACAACTAGCGAAATAACAATACATTTAGTAGGAATTATAATCCTGTGCTCTTACCAGGGTTTTTTACATTGGGCTAAAAGGGGGTCATAAGGGAGAAGAGGGTCATAAGGGAGTAGGGGGCCATAAGGGAGAAGAGGGTCATAAGGAAGTAGGGGTCATAAGGGAGAAGGGGGTCATAAGGGAGAAGAGGGTCATAAGGGAGAAGGGGGTCATAAGGGAGAAGGGGGTCATAAGGGAGAAGGGGGTCATAAGGGAGAAGAGGGTCATAAGGGAGAGAGAGTCACAGTTTTACATGGTTAACTCAACGTTTTATTGACAGCTCTGAGTTCGAGTGTACCTTGTACATTCTTAGATAATTAATTATGTTCAATGTCGTTACGTAAGATATTTGTGCATATTTTATTGTAAAGGTGATCGATATACGCGCGTGAAAAGTGAAGAATTTTTTCATATTTTTTTTCTTTGTGCCCTGGAAGCCCTTGGACTAATTCTAGTGCGGCATTTCCTAAAAAAAGTGCGGCAATGCCGCAGTCTGGTAAGAACACTGATAATCTGTATATCTTGAACCCGAAAAGTAAAGAAGATTAGAGAAAAGAAGATTAAAAAACAAAATTGGATTATTTTGTAGTTATAAAATAATTAATTTTCATAGAAACGTGCGGTATATTCTTGTGAAATGTTATAAGCTTTAAAATGAGGTATTCAAATCTGCGCGATGAATTTTCGAGATGCTATTTCATTTAACCAAAAGCATACTACGAAGGTGTAAGATAACCTTAAACTCCGTTCTCATAACCAGATTGGTTAACGGAACTGGTTATGTGACTTTGACTCAACCGACATCAAGGAATACGACCCTGCTAACGTAGCTAACAAAAGCGAAAGGCCACAGGTTCACGAACCAGCGAAACGAAGTAAAATGACTGTAGATAATAATTGGCTAGAATGAGTATCAAACTGAACATTGGACGCAAAAGCGGAACAGTCAATACAAAATCGATGTAAAAACAATATAATGGGATAAATTTAGGCCGTACGTAGCCATAAGTGTAACCACAAAACGATTATACGATTCAATTTACGGGGAAAAAATGAATCTGTAGATTTAGTGCATGTCAACAGGGAATCCAAAGTGTCATTACAACATTGAGAGACAAACCCTTGTATAAACATGATTTTGAATGAATAATTAACATACTCATTCGTATTCAACAGGCGTCTTCAGCAATCGGATCATATTTTTTCGAGACACGACAAAGCTTTTATACCTGGTAATACACTCAACATTTTTAAAGCCCGGGGAGGGGATTGAAAGCACCCCCAGGGAAATAGTGGAGTAAAATAGAAGTATAGAAGAATAGAAGTACAGTGGGGTAAAATACAAAGTGTAATGTCACTAGTGACATTATTTAATGCTTCATGTTCATTTGCATTTCATTGTTCTTCTATTTTACTCCACTATTTCCCTGGAGCGCTTTCAATTCCTTTCCCGGGCTTTAGAAATGTTGAGTGTATTACCAGGTATAAAAGCTTTGTCACGTGTTGAAAAAATATCATCCGATTGGTCAAGACTCCTATTGAAAATGAATGAGTATTTTAAGTAATAGATAAAATACGTGCGGCAGATCTGTAGGGGTATTTACAATGGCGAGTTGTGAAATGAATATTTATACGTACTAGTCAAATGAATAACAAGCTCTCGAGGGAGAAGCTGATAAAGAAGCAAATAAAGTACATTACAATGCAAACACATATTTCGCATAGAAATTGTAATAGTGACTGAAGTTAAAGTCATTTATGACTTTAACTTATTTGCATTTCGAAGTTGACCAGCTTAGAGACTAGTCAAGTATGCTGACTGTACGCTTTCGTGAACGAAAAAAATGAAGAGGAGGAGCGTGCTTTACTCGCACAAATAACGCCAAAAGCTACTCAGTACAACACGAAGTGGGCAAGGAAGATTTTCGAGGGTTGGCAGCAAAATAGAAGTAACAAGAACACGGAGATGGAGACTGTCGGTTACGAGGGCGTTAATTTAAGTCAGGTGCAAGTGTTAAATGTCCGACTTGAAGAAATGTCGCCTTACAGCTTGAACTTTTGGCTGTCTAAATTTGTTAGCGAAGCTGCCAAACAGACAGGTGAACGGTATCCGGCAAAGACTTTGTATTTGCTGATGTGTGGGATAAACCGATATTTGTTAGACGTAAAAGGGGAAAGTTCATTCAACATTCTTGCGAAAGGTGACCGAAGGTGAGTGACGAATCTTGCTTCCTTGAAGAATCTTGCTGTCAGCATGAATATGCATATATCTTTGACGTTGGGTGACTAATTGTTAAATATTCGTTGCTGTAGGTTCTGGCTTATTCGTAAGAGTTTAGATGCCGAAATGAAGGACGCTACCAGGTGTGGCATTGCACAAATTTGCAAGAAGGAAACCAGAGAGGAGATCACCGAAGCAGACGAGAGTCTACTCTGGCAGATAGAAGTGTTTGGATCTGATTCAGCTGAGTTATTATTAAATACGTTATATTTCTATAATGGAAAGCCTTTCGGGCTTCGAGCATGCGAACATAGGCAGCTAAGACTGTGTAATGTAACTATAGATAATAATTTCATTATTTTTGACGAGAGTGTTTCGAAAACCTTGCACGGCGGTTTAAAAGATCTGACACACAAACCACGTTATATCAAGCACATGTGCCACGAAATTGGAGAAACTCATACTCCTTGTTTGGTTTCCATGTATTCGCTATATATCAGTACAGTGGAAGGTTTTGCTGAGTCACTGGAAAGTTTTTATTTTCGACCACATAGGAGTGGAGATTTTAAATGTGAAAAGAGTCCAGTAGGTTTATCTACCTTAAATAAGATTTTGCCAGAAAAGTTGTGCCAGGAAGCCGGCTTGCCACGTAAAACCGCTCACTGTTTGCGAATAACGTGCGCTGGTAGATTGTTTCAAAAATCGGTTGGACAGAAGTTGACAAGGGAGAGGACCGGCCACAGGTCCAATGCGCATTTCGCTTATCAGAAGCCTTCTAAAAGCCAGCTCGATAATGTGAGCGAAATCTTAGGTCCCTGCGTTGATTCTCGAAATACCAGTCCTAGTGACGCTGGGGCTCAAACAGAGAAAGTGGGAGAAGATGAAAAGAGAGGGATTGTCGTGAAAGCGAAGGTAGGAGATGAGAATAATTCAAGTAGGAAAGCTAATACAGAGACATTTGTTGATTATTTATTTGGTGTAGCAGACGATGTCCTGGCAAACTCTCCTATGCCAGAGAGTGAGAGAAGTGAAGTGGAAAATATTTGTACAAACTCGGTGTTCACCAATTGTACTATAAATTTTGTCGTTAATAGTAAGAAATAGTGGCTGCTTTTCGAATGTATTGCTGTAAAATTTGTGATTGAAAGTGCTTCAAAGTGCTTCTTACTCGCCCGTGTTATCGCTTTAATGTGCAGCAACTTAGTAATAAAATAGGTGGAGTTAGATCTTTATCAAAGTTAATACATACTAATTGGTTTGAGTAAGAGACCTTTATAAAAGTTAATGCATACTGATTAAGCTTCTAAGTGATCTTTATGTACTACTTAAAACACGAGCAGCACGTGTTTTATCAGGTATAAACCTAAAACTAGAAGTTACTGTCGCAAGTGAAGTGCTGCGAGTGGCGACCGTTTACTATTTAGTAGTAAAGTACTTGTG
>JBAHVQ010000251.1:106830-124330 GCA_036872915.1 Nanipora kamurai | reverse complement strand
TGTAATTCTTTCTTTTCTCATATACCAACGTTTGCTGCCATTTTGTCAACAAACGTCTGAGCTCTGATCATTTACTCAACCAACTAATTTTCACGACACGGTCATGTGACACTGAATCGACAACAAACCAAAATGAACACTCGTTTCTCATTACCACAGGCAAGAACAAGCAAAGATTCTGGCACTTCAAAAATGAAAAGAGCTTCCCTTATTAAGGCAGGTAACGCTATGGCCCCGGATGCATTTGCTTTGGTCTTAGAAAGCGAGCACGAAACCAAAGAACCGTCGAAAGGCAAGGAGCCTCCTACTCTTCTTTCCACATTAGCTGGTAAAGCCAAACACTTTGAGAATTCTGTAAACAAAGCAGCTGGGCATTTGAAGAGACTGGGAACACAAAATGATCAAGAGAGGTAAGGATTATTTTAAGCCAAATCAACTTTAGTGCATACCTGTCTCAAGACTTTAAGCGGTTGATAACATCTTCTGCCTACCATAAGAGTCCAGTCTAAGATTTTTTGTGTGTAGTGACCATTAGAAAAATTAGAAGATATCGAGTGTTTTTATATTTGTTCAATACCAAAGTTCCCATTTTGAAATTCTTCGTGTTTGCTTCTTACTTGTCTCCTTTCGCGCCTCTTTCATGAATGTGTATGAGAGAGGGTCTAGTAACCAGTGAATATACTTGCCATGTTGAATAGTATGACCTCGTCCCTGTCGGAAATCCTTAAGATATGAGCTCAATTTGATAAGATCATCATGAATGTTGTTCATTTTTAGAGTTCGTATTTGGGCTGATCTTGTAAAAACCGCCCGCAAACAGCAAATTTGGGACGTTGCTCGGGTGGCCGCTAGATTTTGCTTGCTTTACGATGACGGACGATGGTCTTTGAAGAACGATAACAGGATCGGCGAGGACGAAGGGGGATGCGCAGAGGATGAGAGGACAACTGAGGGACGGTCATCATCTGGGGCTTTCTCAAGGAAAGCTGATATTCAAACAAAGAGAATGTCTGCGGTTGGCGAAGAAGCGACGTCTAACGTAGAAAAAGACATTTTGCGAGTATTAGCCGAGATTCATTTGATTAACGCAGAGGTAAACGAACCAGGGTACGGATTGTGATGATGTTGGTTATCTAAGATAGTGGCGGATCCTCGTGGCAAACGCGGCGTGCTCTTCTCCGTTTGAAATACTCTAAAGTTAGTACAATTATTAAAGCTAAAACGGACTAATTATAAACATGGCGTTTTGCTGGTTTTTCAAATTTTCTTTCCTAACTCATAAATTAACATCGTATTTCTTCGCTCGAAACGTCATTTTCAGGACCTCTTCGAAAACCACATTATGTGATGAGAGCTTCCTTAAATATTATGATAGTACTAATAATAATGCAGTTTGAATTTTCATTTTGCTCTTTGATACGATTAAAGTCTTACAAAATTTTTGCTGATCAAACTGTGGAACGCCATGGACTCAGAAAAACTCTGATCTCCCTCTCTGAGCTCAGAGTTTTTCCGAGTCCATGGCGTTCCACAGTTTGATCAGCAAAATTTCCTAAGACTTTAAAGGGCATATGAAGTGTAAAAATCAGTCCGGAAGAAACCCTCTCACGTAATACAACTTTCGAAATTATGAAGATTGGCCTTTACAACTCTACCTTATCTCTCTTCGTTCTTGAGATATTGGGGTTTGTTTCATATGTAAATGATACATCTTTCTACGTAACACTGCATAATGACTTCTTGTAAAAATTACGTATATCTTTGAAGTTACCCATGGAAATCACTTGAAACTGTTCATGAGCTTGTATGTATCCCTCGGAATTCAACAAGCAAAGTTTCAAGGGACTTAATTGAATAACGTTAAAAATGTTCGTGATTTAGCTGGAAATCATTATGCAGTGTGACGTAGAAAGTTGTGCCATTTACATAGCAAACAAACCTTAAAATCTCAAGAACAAAGTGAGATAAGAGAGAGCTGTAAAGTTCCAATCTCCACAATTCGAGTGTTCTATCATGGCAGCGGTTTTCTTCGAAACTTAATTTTACGATTCATATGCCCTTTAACAATGTAGTTACTCACTCGTTAGTGTGTTTTCTTGGAAGTCAACAACTATTCAAGGTGGGTCCATACAGTTTCCTGAAAAGTGAAGAATGCAAGTTTGAAACCTAAAAACATGTGCATAAATACGTTGGAAGAAGTGTAAAACTAAATGTAATACATAGAAACACGTTTTACGCATCCAAAAATATTGCCAAATGAGGAGTCCAGGTTGTTGCTATGGTTTCCAATAGGTGGTGTGCACATTACGTCATGGTCGCCATCTTGGATGAACTTTACAAAGGTTTTTCTTTATTTGCAATTTAAATTTCATCCAACATGGCGAAAATGTCTTTGTCCTTTGAATCTCGAGGGATTGGTTGCACACCACCTATTACCGTACAATCTAATTTATTTCGAAAAAACTTTGGTGACCCTCATTTCGTTCGTAAGAAAACTTTCATTCTGAGATGGGTAATTAAATAATGGAACAATTTTAAGAAATTCTGTAGCATTTTCTTTTTTAAATTTCCTTATTAATTACCCATCCCAGAAGAAATGTTTAAATGAAAAAAAAGTGAGGGTCACCGAAGTTTTCCTCGAGGTAAATTAGATTGAACGGTAACTGGAAGCCAGCTTTTGGGGTCCTTATTTCGTCGTATTTTTAGATGTCTAGAATCGGTTTCTAAACCGTTTCTGTTTGAGAAAATACTGCCAGGTAGCTTAGCCTTGTGAATGACTAAGTTGAGTGGAGGTATTAATGGTGCTTTATCCTTACAACATAATCCGATACTGTCTCATTTTATCATAACATCTATTATCTTATCCTGATGATATCTCCGGCAGGCCCTTGTCCAGTTTTTAAGAACTCAAGGTATCCAACTTTGTGACAAGCCTAGCCCTCCAGCTGCCGAACTTTTCAACCTTCAGTCCCGGAAGCTCCACGTGGCCGTGGAAGACACTCCCGAGTGGACCGCTTATCGGTGAGTAATAATAAAGGTGAATCCTTCGTTAACGAGACACACCCACACCAAAAATGCCAAATTAATGAATAATAATTAAGGTATATAACCGTCCAAAATATCGTACAATGTCATTTTTTTGGGTTAAGATATACATATTTAAATTTAATTGTGAGGTAAGCGGTTCACAATCCAATTGCAGTCGTGTTACCGTTCGACAATCTTTTCCAGTTCGACTGTAGTACAATAATTGCTGACTTGTTATTGAGGTTTTATCTAACTGATGGCGAGACTTGCGTATTCCCCCCACTTTTTCAATAGTATCCCTTATGGAATCCCCCGGAATATTCATAGCGATAATCCAAACTGAACAAGAAATTTATTCGTGTATGCCCGCTTTCTTTCTGTCCAGTGACTGGATCAGCTCCTTATCCGACGCTGCAATTCACGGATTTCAACGCGCTGCCGAATTTGGTAGTGAACTCCACGAGTCTTGGTTAGCCTGTAATTCAGCGGTGTATATTTTGAACTACACCACGCATCTTCTTGCTCAAAATCGTCATCGTGAGTTAGTTCCGATTTTGACACCAGTCCTGCAGAACATGAAGATCGTCGGACATTCAGGGTAATACTTTTGATACGGCTCTTTCAAGAACTGTTTTAATTATGATGTAATATCTGAGCAAAGTCAAGTACTCTGGAGTAGTCGCTTCAAGGTGTAAGTCCGGCTTCTGTTCAGTTGTAATTTTTTCCATTCATTCGTCGGCGAATGTTCTAATCGTTGTAAGAATAGAACTAGAATCTGTTCCAACACCAGTAGGTGACAATACACCAATAATTACAACTAACATAGGCCTGGCTGCAATCAGGCGAATTAGCTACCAAGGCCTAAAGAACTAGTGATCCTGTACGTGCTCTTCAGATTTGGGGTATGCCATGTTTTTGGGAGAATAAAACATAATGCGAAGGGTAGAAACACGTTACTGATATCAAATAATACCACAAGCCAGAAAAACGTTAAAGTAGTTGCTGTGGCTACGGTGGCGTTTCAAATCTAATTACCGTTAATTCTAATCCAGCTCGTAATAGAGCACTGTGTTTCGGCTGATCAGCTGTAGTTACAAGCTGTTAACTGGCTTTTTGCACCAACGCCCTCCTCGTACTATTTCTTTTTCTTTGAGTTAGTTGGTCAGGTGATTGAGCCACTAGGACTGGGAGTCATCAGGAGCCAGTTGTTGAAAGCCTGGGTAGTTTATCCGGTGGATAAGTTATAACGGGTGAACAGCGTTATTCAAACACTGAACAACTGAACTTAAATTTTCTTCGCTGAATATGGAGATGTCCAAGATAGTTCCGTTCGGAAGATAAAATGTATGTTTGGTTTTTCAGTGCATCGATAATTTCGTTCACTAATGTAGACTTATCCACCGGGTAAACTAGCCAGACTTTGAACAACCGATCCTAGATGGTTACAAGTTCAACCCTCGTCGGCTCAGAAACCGTTTCTGAGCCGATGCTTTTCGGCCTTAAGAAACGTTTATCTATCAGGTTTTATCTATACATCTATATATCTATTTGCAAAACAACTTTTAAACTTTACACCAAACCGAATGAAGAATGAAGGACCAGACCAACCGAAGACAAAATACTAAGTGTGCTTACCATGCCATTTACTGTATAGTGAAGCCACTCTGCTGTGCCAAGTATCCAACGTACTGGCCACCGGATTAATGCAACCTTGGTACCCAACTCCCAGCAAGATGTCCGTGGCGGTATCACCAGCTAAGAAGGATGGTAAGAAAGATAAAACTACCGGGAAGTCGAGTACCGGCAAAGCAGCCCCAAAAGTTACCTCATCCGGGTTCGATCCAGACGCACTGGCAGAACTGAGACAGGCGTTGGAGGTATGAGATAAAAAGAAACCAAAACTGGGATGTATGAAGTAATTATATGAAATATATGTATATGCTTTTACTTACAACCAGTGATGGTTGTTTCTGCATGTGTAAAGTGAGAAACTCTAACAGCGAGAGATTTAAGCTTCTTTTCCGTATACACCACAACCGCCGTAGTGCTACCGTAACAACACAAACAGTTGAGCTTTGTTCAACTTCTTGCTTTCTTTGCGGTCCCATCACGGCAATCGTAACGGTACTTGCAAAGACCGCAAGAAGTTGAGCCAAGCTCAACTTTTTGTAGTGCTGTGGTAGCACTACGGCAATCATTACGGCAGTAGCGGTACATACGTAAACCTGGCTTTAGGGAGATCTATACGACGAGATTATCCTCCAGTCAGCCTCTACGGGCTTTGTACAATCGACCACTGGACTTTGAACAGCAATGTTGTAATACTAATTTTTACTTTTAGCATCTTGACTACGCTCTCCAGGCGACTAATGGAAACGATCCAAGGAATCTAGTTTCAATATCAGTCCGTCATTCTGTCATAAAGTCATGGGTTCACTGTAAACAGTTGTTATCTCAACAAATACCAAAGAACCTTGGTCACGATTCCGAGGTAGGTAATGAGAAATTGGTGAAATAGAAAGTACAAGAATTCAGGTCTACTCTCTGTCGCCGTTGGTGTAGTGACGGCTTTACTCGCAACGATTTTGTTGAGGATTTGGTGGTACTGTAGTAGCACACGTGGCTTTCACCGATAAGACTAGCGTTCGATTTGCACTTTTCTCTGATTAATGTTGGGTCACATGTGAGAAGAGAGTTGCTCAGTTCGACACTACCAAACGTCACGGATTTCTTTCGGGTATTCCGGTTTCCCCTTGTAGTAAAACTTTAGGGGTCCTTCAGGGATGTTCCTTTACGGGTCATTACGGAGAGCAGATTAGTTATAACTGATACGGTTATTCGGTACAAATAACAGTACTTACTTATTTGTCCTTTATGTGGTACAAATCCTGCACGAGTAGTCTTTGTTGCATTCCGTCTCACAGCTACGGCGCGAAGCAACGTGGCATATAACATTGTTGCCGGTGAATGAGCTCCAAGACGGACAGTCTGTGAATCTTCAAATAAATTAGAATTCGTTTAGATTTGAGATCCTAACTTACAGGGGTATCTTCGTTTTTTTCTCCCCTTGTAGAATCCTCAAAGCCAAGGTCCCATGAGTCGGTCTTTGTGCGCGGTAGAAATGCTTTCTGTACATTTGCAAGGACTACCCGATTTTTCGTCAGCACCAACTCTACAAGAGGTAAGCCTCTCCGATATTCCTATAGGGGTTACTCTACGTTTGTACATTAGCCTAGCCTAACAGAACTTTTTCCGACGTTTTTTGCTTCGAACTCTGATCCTTATTCCAGACGATTCCTACCATCACCAGATCATTATTGAAATAGTACCAACTGAAATACCTATTTTTCACTTCAGGTAGTCCGCATGGTTGATAATTGTGTGTGGTCCGATGATTTTGTTGCCTTGGAAGTGTGGAGTCGACTGGCTGTTCTTGCTTTTAATGCTGACAATCATCAACTAGTGATGGAGTGTGGAAAGAAAGCCATGCCGTTTGTTGATGACGACAAGAATGATAAAAAGAGTAAAGCCAAGAAAAATACCAGGTAAACGCACGCTTGCCGTATCTTTTGGAGGTTCCTGTCGGGAAACTCTGACCTATACCTTAAAAAATGAAATAAAAAATAAACGAAGAAGGCATTGTGTGTTAAATTTAACAGCTATCTAACGTGTTCAAAATTGGCATTGAAAAAAATTGGCTGATAAATAAATTTACTTCACATTTCAGAAATTAGCCAGCTGTCCAACGTAACTATCAAATTCAAAGGAAAGAATTAATTTTGAGATAAGCTACAGTCATGGCTAACAGTTGAGAGTTTCTTGGAACGTCGACATGCTAATTGTTTTTGTATTTCAGTGCCGTTGAACACCAACGGAAAGTCAAACATCAGCTTTTGTATTATGCAAGTGTGATCCTGGGACAGTCATTAATGAAGAACATGAAAGGACAGGCCAATATAAGAAGGGATGCTTTGATACATTTTGTGAACGCTTGTAGGTAAGTCAACTGATTTTCAACTGGGCAAAGTGCTGAGACTGTTGTTGGTACCTACTCCAAGAATATACTGCACTGCCTCTGTAGATTTGGTCAGCTGGCTAAGAACTATGAATTAGTAATTGCAGCAGCGAGGCACTACTGGAATGCTGTTCTTCCCTTGGTCAAGGAACCATTGGAAAGACAGCTACTACGGGAACCACTTGAGGTCGTTCTACAATGTATTGCGGCTGTTGCTGAAAAAGACATTGGAAAAGATGAAGAGGTAAGGCGTATTCTGCTCGACGTTTTATACATATTATTAAATAACTTGTAACAACACATAATATAAATTTCTAAATTTTAATGAAAATCGGGAATGCGATAGGTACAGGATACTTGATTAAACTGAAAGTACCGGATGGTATTGCAGTTGGCTGGACTGCGCTGGACTTGGTCGGACAATAGGGAGTTTAAACAAGCTATGGTACGGCGACGGCATTTGACAAAGTTCATTGATTTTAAGTATTTCAATAGAATAACATGTCATTTACGTTTTAATGGATAATAAATGTTGTTTTTATACCTCCGAAATTATTCAAAGTGGCTCTGCCCAGTTTGTTAAAATTTGAACGACCGAAAACATTCTACGCACTGCATGCCAACGTAGCCATGAAACCGTGAAAATGCTCCGAATGACGTACTTTGTAGAACTACGACGACGTTGAAAATACTCTTGGGACTACAAATTATTCATTCCTTTTGTTTTGAGCGAACTGCCGAAACTTGAGAATGCTTAAACTGATGTTTGGAGCGAAGGCCCTTCGTCGGAGGGAAACGTGAAATGGAAAAAAATAAGTAGTGTTTTTATATTGAGAAGAAATCATGTGACGAAAAGATGACCAATAGGATTTACATCTTATTAGCTAGACTGTTATCGATTTTTAATCCTATTGGTCATCGTTTCGTCACATGACTTCTTCTCAATATAAAAACACCACTTATTTTTTTCCATTTCACGTTTCACTCCGACGAAGGGCCTTCGCTCGAAACGTCAATTTAAGCATTCTTAAGTTCCGGCAGTTTTTCAAACTTTTTGACTATCTACATATACCGGACCAAGCTGGGCAGTCAAGCAATGGACCGTACTGCAGAGGGGCAACTAGGGAGAGATTAGTGGGTCGGAACCTCTATCCTTTTCGACTGAGGTCTTTTGTTCTGGACTGGGCAGCTAAGTTGTTCTAGATTGGGCTGGATTGCACCGTAAGTTGAAGTGTACGAGCTGCTGATCGTAGCGAAGTAGCGATTCCGCCGCTTGATACAAAAGCTTGACATTCTTTGTTGGTGTATTACATGTTATTCTCTTTGTAAATTGAAAATAATCGATATTGTTGTTGTTGCTAGGATGACGATGAAGAGGACGTTGGGAAAAAAACGAGTTCAAAAAAGAATGAAAAAATTAAACAAAAGAAAGATAAGGACAAGAAAGAGAAAAAGAATGCGACAGTGCAGCCCAAGAAACCCGGAAAAGCGAAAGACAACTCTAAGAGTAAAACGTAAGCACCTGCAAGTTAAGCTGGCATGAAACATTGGATATTTATTCAGGAATCTTCAAGATATGACCGATACATATGAAGGTTTTATAACTCCAACTGATGTTGTCGTTCAGGACTGAGGCTTTAATATAATTCAGTCTTTCACCATGATAACCCGCACCGTAGGAAATACTGGTTTCTCGAATTCACGTTGTGTCTTTTCTTAAGCATGCCTTAATGCACGGTAACCATAATCTTTAGCCTTGTAACACCAAACGATACTCCAACTTCGGTTTTTGCCTAGTAATTAAGTTATAGATAAACTTAGTTTTTAATCTTCATAAAGCACTTGTCAGGGATCGACTCCACCAGTTGGCGTAGTTTTTCTAAAGAGCAAGACCTTAGACATTTAGTCTTCGATCAGGATTAGTCACTCCACGGAAATTGGATATGCCAGTCGTCATGGTAACGAGATTACTTTCTCCTTTAGGTCAAAAATCGAAGAGAAATCTGATGAAAAGAAAGGAGTCAGTGATCAATCAGCCGCCGAGAGTGGACCTAGTACGTCAATGAACATGTATGACGAAGACTTAAGCATGAGAGCGACAATGTACGGAGTATTGTTCCAAGCTTATGCCGATAAAGTAAGTATATGGAGGTTCGATGTAGTGTTCGAAAGTTTGATGAGATGTGCAAAGTTTCGGCACACGTTGCTCGTAGCCATACCTTATACTAGAAATGTGAAGAGCAAGAACTTTTTCTATGCACTGCTGTCGTTTTGATGTCTGTTTAAAGTTTTAGTGTGACCTGCACTGTACATTCCGTCAAAACTGATTTATCGTTAAAGGTTATACAACTGGTCTGACAACTAAATGTTTTCCATTAAATTCACGCACAAAAATATCGCTCTTTTCCCAAAGGTTGATGGGAATCTCGTAAAAATTCGGAATCTGGTAGATTGAGGTATTGGGAACAAAACGCCGTCTCATGTTTTCTAAGTTTTCATTATTTTTGAGTTGGAATCTTTTCCGTTAGACTGTTGCTGTGAATATTGTCAGATCAAGACGTGTGTCTGTTACCAGTATGTTTTTTTAGCAGGCAGCGAATTTTCAGACGACTGCGACAATTCCTGGTTTACCGTTAGCATTTTCAGAAAGAAGCGGACATTCCAGAAAGAAAGAGCAGAAACCAAACAGAGCAGGGATTTGAAATCAAACCAGGAAGAAAAGTCAAATCAGAAAGAGCAAGAATCAAACCAAATATATTAACACTGCCTTGCAGCCAGTTACATGAGCCTTTTAATGATATATATATATATATATATATATATATATATATATATATTGGTTCGGGATACATGAGTAGGGGAATCGCTATGAATGTTTTACCCAAGATGTACTCAGAAGGTCTACCCTAAAAACCTCTATTAATGGTGTGCTTTCTAGGGAGAATGGGAACAAGGTCTGCGGGCAATGGATCAAGCTGTCAAAGACATGCCACGAACACATCATCGACAGTATGTGAAACAAAATAATTAGTTTTATTGTATTCTGGCACAGTGCACAACATTTGTTTAGTGCCGTAGCCCAATAACAGTTTTTAAGACTATAGTATGGATGGATTATATTTCCTCTTAAATCTTAGGCTCATATTCAAGCACAGGGTAATTACAAAAGCAAAGCTTGGAAGAGATGTTCAATTTGACATGGGGAAGTTTAAGGTGAGAAAACAGTGGTCACTTTTTTATTTGATTCTTTTTTTATATTCATCATTTTATCCAATCACATCTGATCTTATTTTGGCCAACAGCAAATTGTCACATTCTATCGTGTCTTACTCAAAGCCATTCAGTTATATCCCATATCATTTTAACTCATTTTCTTGTTTATCTCATCATCTCACCTCATCAATCCATCTCATTTCGCCTCACTTCACCTAACCTTACTTCACCTCACCTCAAACATCTACCCTCAACTAACCTCATTTTACCTCAACTCACCTCGTTTAATCTCATCTCACCTCACCTCACGTCACGTCACCTCATTTCACCTTATTTAATCTCCCCTCACCTCATCTCTCCTCTCTTCCTCTTATCTCATCTAATCTCATCGCACCTCACCTCATCTCTGCTCTTCCTTTCTCACCCCACTTCACCACATCTCACCTCACTTTCCATCTCACCTTCCCTTCTCTCATTTCACCTCACCTCATCACACTTTACACTTAGCCTTACTTCACACTTCAGCCACTTCATACTAGCCATCCCCGCAACTCTCCACTTCTCACTTCTTAAAACAGAATTTAAATTCTTCCTTTTCTATTTACCTTAGAATGAAAACGAACTTGTCGTCTCCTCAATGTGGCATCACGTTGCTCTAAATTCCTGTAATCTTCAAGATCAGTTGTTGGCTTATCAGAATGCTATTGATGTATTACAGGTACTCAGAAATAAGGGCCTGAAAAGTCGCTGCTGCAAGAATGGCAATTCACAGATACCTTTCGGTAACCATGTTTCTGGCAGACACTTTTCCAGATACCTTTTACTGCCCCACGTGCCCGCAACAAAGATTTTAAGATTTCTTTTTTACCTTTCATACAAAAATAATTTTGGCCCAAGACACAATAAAAAGATTTACCTTACTTGAAGGGTAGTGTCCGCTTATTCTTACTCACAGTTCATTTACAACCATCGCATGCTGTTTAACTGTTGGATCAGCAAAACTTTCCTAAGACTTTAACTGTTATTTGTTGTTGACCTGCAGTGTCCACCAAGCGCTTGGCAAAAGGTTGATTACCTTTTGGAGTTTGGAGAATGGTTATTTGTGAACGAATTTCCTGTCGATGATGCCATTGACCAGGTTAGCATAGAGACATTATCTGTTGGGTTTTTTTATAGATTTACGATTTATAGTTACCGATCTGATTGTTCTTTGTGGTACGGTACCGTTCAGTACATAAAAGAAAATCAGTCTAGAAATTCTGAGGTTTATGGTTTAAAATCTATTGTAGCCAACCTGATGAATGTTTGGACCGAGTGGCTAAATTCGAAAGTAAGGCATATATATTTCCGAATTATCCTCAGGATGATAAAATAAATTCACAATTATCTTACATTGCTGAAGTCAACTGAAAAAGTTGACTCGAACGGGATTTGAACTGGCACCTTCGGGAATCCAGTTCGCCGCTCTACTTGTTGAGCTATTGACTCTAGATAGATAGAGCGGCGGACCGGATAGCCCAAGGTGCGAGTTAAAATCCCGCTCGAGTCAACTTTTTCAGTTGACTTCAGCAGTATAGGATAATTGTAAATTTATCGTTTCAAGGTGTATATATGTTTTAAGTTACTCTTTCTTACGGGTAAAATCAGCTGTATTCTGAGGAAGACATCCAATTATTGACAGCGGGCATTCTCTACGCCAAAGCAAAATGCATCAAACATTTCAGGTGTTGGCTTTACAGTGGTAGCCCACTGTAGTTTACCTGAACCACCCAAGTTCGATTCTCGGAACGTGCAGAGGTCCGAATAAAGTGTTCACAATGGTAGTATATGAGAAGATTGTTGATTCCCTTTAACTCTACCAAGTACTCCAGGTTTTCTTTAGGATTCCGGTCTCCCCGTCCAGCTACACTGGACGTATGATTTAGTTTTGGTTTAGTTTTACAAAGAAAAAACACTATTCCATCAACAATTTGACAGGAAAAAGTCCAAAAAATATCACATCTCAGAATCCCCTAATAGGACGTGCCTTAGATTTTTGATATGGTATTAAGAAATATGAAAGTTTACGAAGTAACTAAGATAATCTAGATTCTTAGAATTGTTATGTTTACAAGAGCTAAAATGAAATTCGTTTAGTCTGACCAGAAATGTTGTGTCTCGTAGTTTATGTGGGCCACCGATATTCTGATGAACAAATGCGACGAGGATTTGGAACAATATGCTGAGAGTGGTAACTATTAAAACATAAAACAATGCTATAGACTCTGGAGAAATATAACATAATGATTTGCCACTATATGTACCACTAGGGTTGTATGTATCTCTTGATCACAACTGACAAAACAAACCACTGAGTAAATACAACCAGGGCCATCTTAACAGCATTATGGGCCCCCGGGCAAAGCAGTGTACTGGGGCCCCCACGACAACTACTCACAGGAATAAAAATGTAAATGGTCGATAAAATTAAACATGCAAGTGAGGTGGCAGAGGTGACTGCGATACTAACCCGGGGATACTAAATCAGAGACAAATCACAATTTTCATTTGTAACACAATAACATTGCAGCAAATATTTATAGTTTAGTATAGTCAAGACGACTGTGTAGTAGTATTTATTTATTGCAAGTCACTTAACATACACAAGTTAGCATGGGGCCCCTATGCTCGTGGGGCCCCCGGGCAAGTGTCCATCATGCCCATGGGTTAAGACTGCCCTGAATACAATACGTAAAGCTTGTTTGATAAGCACTACTGCCAATATTATTAAGATACTTTCATTCTCTCGCTTTGACAGACGATTTCACATGTGATACTCGTACTCGCGCAACTCCTCAGTTTATTTCCAGTGCTGCCTCTCCCAGTGATGTCGGCGTGAACGCAATGACTGACGTGAAGATTTTGGACTATCTGGCACGTGAGCACGTAATGGTAGCTCAGATTGTTGGTAGGAAATCTTCGAAGTTTATCGACTACTGTTTGTTCGCCGTGGCATGTGTTCAAAGGATTTGGCGGGTAAATTCTGAAAGTAATAAAAATAAAAATAATTCATATCAATTGCAAGTAATACGATGACTCAGGGAAATTAGCGATTAAGTTCCCCTGCAGTCAAGGAAAGATTTGTGGAAGCTCTAAGGGCGTTACCCCGAGTAATGTTAAACTGACGTTTCGAGTGAAGGTCCTTTGTCGGTGTGAAACCTAAAATTATACATAGATTGGTATTTTTATATCAGTATGATGGAGTGAAATGTAGTTAAAGGTGTGGGTGGGTAGGCAGTTGTTTGGGAAATGGGTGGTAAGAACGGTATGAGATAATAAGTCCCATGTTTAGTAGCATCTTTTCACTACTTAGATGTGTTTTGACTGCGGAAGTTGCGTTCAAGTCGGGATCTTGTTTCAGGTTTCATTAGAGTTTGCTGAAAAGATCTCACGTGAGGGAGTGAAACCTGGTGAGAGGGCGCCCTCCAGGAAGGGGAATAAGGAGAAGCCGAAGGATCAAAAGGAGGTAGGACGTTTACTGATGTGAGGGGGGAAATAAAACGAGAGAAGTAGGTTGGAAAGATAAAGGTAGAAAGAGAAGGAAAGACGACGTAAAACAGGATTGATTGCATAGAGGAGAAAGTTAAAATGAGTTAAAGAGCTGAACGTGAACAGAACAGTGCAGTGATAAAGGGGAGAAAGGAAATGAAGGAGAATGGAACGGACGAGAGAAAGATGAAGGAAGGAGGGGAGAACGAAAGGAACAGGAGGGAGGAAAAGAAATGGGCGAAGAATAAAGGGAAAGAAAGCGAGGAAATTAAAAAGAAAGGAAGAATGGGAGGACGGATCGACAATCAAATAAAGAGAAGGGAAAAGATAAGTACATGTTATTATCTCTACCGTCACAGGCTAAACTGGATAAATTGACGGGAAAGACATCTTACCCTACGACCGTGCGAGCCTGGGCAACATTCGAAATACCAGAAAAGGTTGGCGTCCCTGCTACTGTTTATAAAGCATGACATTTAAAATTGACTCTGACCGTTACCTTGCTTTTTTTTAGTTTGTTGAATATTTCAAATGCGATGACTCGGGACGGATGATAAGTAAAACATCGTTTATTCGTCCGGTCAGTGCACTTAACATCCTCTCTGATCATAGTTTTATTATACGAAATACGAAAAACTGTAGGAAAACAAGACATTCGTTAGCTTCTTATGGAGCGTATGTAAACGATACAGGACTCTTAAGTACGGCACTGAATTTTGTGGGGTATAATGACCGCTATGACCTAATTTTTTTCAGACTAATAACTTAGAGCAGTTTGTCTGATTTCCTGTGGACAATAAAACTGACAATGGTTAGAGCATCTCACTGGTCATCAGAAAGTTACAGGGTGTACACACATGTAACCTTTACTCATCAGCAGGTTACAGATTCCCTCACCATCTTAATCCATGTTACGCAATGTTTCGATCATCGCACTTGTCGTCAGAAACTTAGTCTATAAGAGCAGTGTGTAAGCTTCGCTATCCATCTCACGTGATGTAACTCAGTGGTTATAACGTCTCGACTGTCATCTACGGGCTGCAAGTCCGATTTCCTTAGGGGTCTCAGAAGAGGTTTCTCAGAGATATTAATTTGGCAAGCATTTTGTAACGTCAGGAGATGAAACTACGTCTATATAAAATAGTCCAGTTTGTGGTACATAAATATTTTTTTTTGTATATCGCTAGGCTTTGTCTGTTCACTATTTCAACGTTCTTGTGGACAATCTCTGCTCGCTCGGTTACCACCACCTTTCTCTACCAATCACGAGTATTTTGCGTTGCCTTGCTGAGCACGTGATTGAAAATCAACTCCTGCTTAAAGCAGTCCATTTAAGGTAAGAGAAACATAGGAATGAGTCCACTCTTATTGGGGTAAGGATTAAAACTTTTCCAAAACAATTTCTAGTTTGTAATATCCTAGCTATCAAGAATTCATGAATAAAAGACAAATTAAATTAATGTCTAATTAGAGATCATAAATTGGATACAGCAAATTTTCATTCAATTTGTTCGTCTCGAACATCTATCTACAAAATGGTTAGTAATCATAGACCTTTAGATGTATTCGTTAAATAATTAGTGCACAAAATTTACATTGGACCTGAGTGGTTTTTACTATGACTTGCCCTTGCAAATCCCTCACACGACGGCTGTTCACGTTCCCTTTGGCCAAGAAACTTGCATCTGCAGTAATTTATTTTCTAAAGTAATTATTTTTCCTGATTTTTACATGTGTAATACTAAAGGATGATGGAGATTTGTCAAGATATTCGTTTGATTGAAGAGGCCGTTTATCACGAGAAAGCTGCAAAAGAGAGTGAAGCTGACAAGAATGAAAGAACCAAGTAAGATGCATAGTTTTTATATTACTTAATGTTTGCTTTTATGGTTTTGGTTATCTAACGAATGATAATGGTAATTATGATAATTATAATGATTAGTATATTAATAATAATTATAATCAAAAAGGTTTCATTGTAGTTTGGCCGTTGGTCACTGAAAAAAGGCCTATTATTGTTGCTATTATTATTATCACTTATTATTATTGTTTGTTACCATTATCACTTTTATTTCTGTGGCTATAATTACAATAAAAATTATCATAATAATGATAATTATAATAATAATGATTATAATTATTATGATAATAAGGACTGTTGTTATTTGGTTCTATTACCACTGTAAAGCGATTACGTATGTTGATTTGCGTTAATTTAGATCAAGAGAAGAAATTGAACTTTGGAAAGAGAAACAAAGACAAGTAAAAACCGAAGAGACTCGTCTTCTAAACAGTGACAACTTAGCCTCGACCACATCCCAATCAAAAAAACATCTCAGCGACATGAACCAACCTCCCTCACAAGCATCCCTGACTAAAACCAATAAGTGGATGAATGGCAAGAGAAAAATAACTCACATTGAAAGGAGGGAGATTTGGATACAACAAGCAGAGATATTTATCAAACAGGTACAGTCGTAACTTGTAAAAGGTCTTGGTTTTGATATCTTATCTTGTTTTTTAAAATGTACCTTAAGTGCTCTAAATCAGTAAAATGAAACCAAAGAGAACTTGGCCGTGATTGTTATAAGCCGTCATGTTATTGTGAAAAAATGTGACGAAATTGACGTCGTGTTAAGTAAACTATCCATTTGTTTGCCTTCAACAATGTTGCTTCGTTAAACGATGTCAGCCTAGATTGCGTCAAGGGAGGCTAAAATTGAACGAAAACTTGCAGCATTAAAGGGTTGAGCTGAAAAGCCTATTCATTTTAATTGCTGTTCCACTATTTTTGGCCATGGTTGTAGTTTTCTAACTTTTGTTAACTTCATTTCATGTTCTGCCTCAGTGTAGTTTTACGACCCTAGCTAAACACGTCATACACCAAAACAAGGCGTCAATTCACATTCTGACGTAATAAATACTTTAGGGACGTTACCAAGTAGCCAGGGAATTGCTGAATGAAGCGAACACCTCAGCTTTGGTAAGTAAAGTTTGTGTTGCTTTGAACTGCAGAACTGACACTTCATCCAACTCTTCGAACTAAATTTACTTCCCTATTTTTCTTCTGGTGATATTTAGGTATTTCAAGACCATCGTACTCGTGCGGCTGTGTTGTATAATCTCGCTCTTCTTGCTTTCTATGAATCCAATTGGCAGCAATCAATATCCTTATTGCAAGAGCTTCAGGTACCATAACCTTGCATAGTTGCTGTTGGAAAAATTCATTAAGAAATATCGGTGGAAACAAGGTTACTTCTTAAGGGTAGTGTGCTGTTAAGGTTTCTTTTTAGGTAACCCACTCCTTAGGGGATGGTTAGTCAAACTCGAGCTCGTCTTTTAAGCTGAGCTCGTCTTTTAAGCTCTTCACACTACATCAACGTTAGAAGTTCTGCCTGAATAAGGCGTTTGGCTTGGACGTGTTACCTCAACTTCAGTGTTGTCCCTCAACTCTTCTCATTTACGTTTTTATCGAGCTCTTTTGTAGTTCTCTGAGGTTGTCACCCTGCTCGGAGTACCACTGACATTGTCATTATAGAGATCATTATCATCAGTGTCACTGTTATTGTCAGTATTTCCATCGTCGTCGTCATCATCATAGTCATCATCATCAATATCGTCGTCGTCGTCAATATGGTCGTCGTCGTCGTCGTCAATATGGTCGTCGTCGTCGTCGTCAATATGGTCGTCGTCGTCGTCGTCAATATGGTCGTCGTC